>JAUCBJ010000276.1:0-103484 GCA_032718475.1 Nemertoderma westbladi | reverse complement strand
GTGTGTCGTCTGTCAGTGCCAGTAGACTGTGTGGGTATGAGTATGGCGGTGGTGAGGACATGGAGTCAGAAGGTGATAATGAGCAGGATAGGTAGGAGTTGTAACCGGGGGGTTTCGAAGAATCGCAACTGGCGCACCCAGGCTGGTCGTTGCAAGTCTGACTCTCATGTAGTTGACAGCGCCTCCTTCTGTTTGTATTTCGTGTGGTCGTCAGGAAGACTTTATGGATAATTGTTGACGCAGCGAGAATGTTGACCACCATAAATATTGCATACAAACATACAAGGAATGGCATCCGATCGGCCTAAAAATACAAAGTAAATATATTTCAATAATATATATATATTTAATATATATATTTAACTTTATTTATATTTAATAATACAAAAATACATACTATATTATACGATATGCAATTACTGGTACATATAAAAAATCTATATACGCAAATATATTATGTTATATATTATTACATTGGAACATCCTGAAAAATGAAGACGTTTAGACGTAGTAAAAACGAACCTAACATTCAAAGCTTCTGTAAGTTTGAACACCGATGTCGGGGAACCAATCTGTTTGTTCGAAGGTTGCGTGGACTTATATCTAGGTCTTGCACACGGCCAGTTCGGTTCGTTTTCATTACAACTAAACTGCGCCAGTCACTCCCATCTCTAAAACATCCCGCCCCGGCTTGCGTCTAATGTCATTTACTCTTTCTCTTGTCCCTTTTGTAAGGGGGAATATGTTGGACTTATCCTCCAACACTTGTCTGAACGCGTTAGACAGCACCAGGATGGGACAGCCAATGATGGGAGCGAACAGGGTAATACTGTGCACAATCACATCATGACGCACCGCGGCGAGCCCAATACACGTTGGCTGACTGCCTGGCGTGAATTGTTTAAACATTTCACTGTAATTACTAGATACCCATTCCGGCCAGTATTTCAAAAGCTTGAAATGTATTACATTCAAACAAGCACACCCTCTATCAACAAGCAGAAACGTGATTGGTGCAAGTTTGTGGTGCTGCTTCCCAGTGGTTAGTTACCTACATTACAGACCTCTCCCTTCAATTCAATACCCTTCCGTCCCCCTTTAGGAATCTATATCTCCATTTCCTGGCTTGGCCTCCGGAGAATGCCTTCAGCTGCGGGGCGAAACCTACCGGTCAGCTGGCTGCTGTCAGCTGATCACTGATTGTGACATTAAGCATAAATCTGACATTAAAGCTTTTATGGCCCACATTCTATTATTTCATTATACATAATTTCATTATATTAAAATCACTTGTGCCGTAACGCTATAAAGTGCTACTATATGGCCATTGACGCGGTCCCAATGTCGTGGTATCCGAGTGGATACAGCGCCTTAACTGCTGTCTCAGTAGTGTTTGGCGGCGCAGGATCGAATCCGTCGAAAGGCTGTAGAAATTTCGCCAGTCGCCTAGCCAAGACAATTAAGACATTGGTGCTTACACTAACCCAGCAGCTGTATAATGGGAACCTGGTGCACTGATAGGCTGTAATAGTCCCTAAGGGAACCTGGCGCACTGATAGGCTGTAATAGTCCCTAAGGGCGCCCGCAATAAGGGGAACGTGGCGCACTGATAGGCTGTAATAGTCCCTGAGGGAACCCGCAATAATGGGAACCTGGCGCACTGATAGGCTGTAATAGACCCTAAGGGAACCTGGCGCACTGATAGGCTGTAATAGTCCCTAAGGGAACCTGGCGCACTGATAGGCTGTAATAGTCCCTAAGGGCGCCCGCAATAAGGTGCACGTGGCGCACTGATAGGCTGTAATCGTCCCTAAGGGAACCTGGCGCACTGATAGGCTGTAATAGTCCCTAAGGCGCGCCCGCAATAATGGGAACCTGGCGCCCTGATAGGCTGTAATAGACCCTAAGGGAACCTGGCGCACTGCATAGGTTGTAATAGTCCCTAAGTGAACCTGGCGCACTGATAGGCTGTAATAGACCCTAAGGGAACCTGGCGCACTGATAGGCTGTAATAGTCCCTAAGGGAGCCTGGCGCACTGATAGGCTGTAATAGTCCCTTAGGGCGCACGCAATAATGGGAACCTGGCGCACTGATAGGCTGTAATAGACCCTAAGGGCGCCCGCAATAATGGGAACCTGGCGCACTGATAGGCTGTAATAGACCCTAAGGGAACCTGGCGCACTGATAGGCTGTTGTAATAGTCCCTAAGGGAGGCTGGTGCTACGCGATAGGCTGTAATAGTCGCTCATCGGTTGATGCAATGGCGCACTGAATGGGGGTGGCAGATGGTCGCCGTAAAGGTAGCAACCTGGCGCATCTGCAATAGCCCTCCGAGCTGTAATCCCTTAGGGACGCATAGTGAGGACTTACCTGGGGGACTGTTTTGCTGTACTAGTCACCCTATCGGTAATTAATTTCCGTATCAATCAAATCATTATTACATTACTATCGCTTCATTTGATGTCTGTGAACCTGGCTAATGCACTGTATAGTTTGTAAATATTGTCTCCTTTTGCTTCATAATTAATGTCAATCTTAATGTTATTTCAACTATTGTTTCTTATTTAACTTTGCCCAAATCTCATATCAAACCAATAATAAACACAATAATCTACTGATTATGTTATACTTATATTTGCAAACTTATTATATATATACATACGCCTATGACATCTAATTGTAAATTTTAATCTGTCTCTCTGATTGTCTTATACCGATTTTAATATGTGTCAATCTTGTGCACTTTTATTATATGTTCTTGTGCAATTTTATGTCAATTTTATTTGGTTAAAACACTGATATGTAATGAGTCCCTAAGGGAACCTGGCGCACTGATAGGCTGTAATAGACCCTAAGGGCGCCCGCAATAATGGGAACCTGGCGCACTGATAGGCTGTAATAGTCCCTAAGGGAACCTGGCGCACTGATAGGCTGTAATAGTCCCTTAGGGCGCACGCAATAATGGGAACCTGGCGCACTGATAGGCTGTAATAGTCCCTAAGGGAACCTGGCGCACTGATAGGCTGTAATAGTCCCTAAGGGAACCTGGCGCACTGATAGGCTGTAATAGTCCCTAAGGGAACCTGGCACACTGATAGGCTGTAATAGTCCCTAAGGGAACCTGGCGCACTGATAGGCTGTAATAGTCCCTTAGGGCGCCCGCAATAATGGGAACCTGGCGCACTGATAGGCTGTAATAGTCCCTAAGTGAACCTGGCGCACTGATAGGCTGTAATAGACCCTAAGGGAACCTGGCGCACTGATAGGCTGTAATAGTCCCTAAGGGAGCTGGTGCACCGATAGGCTGTAATAGTCCCTAAGGGAACCTGGCGCACTGATAGGCTGTAATAGTCCCTTAGGGCGCACGCAATAATGGGAACCTGGCGCACTGATAGGCTGTAATAGTCCCTAAGGGCGCCCGCAATAATGGGAACCTGGCGCACTGATAGGCTGTAATAGTCCCTTAGGGCGCACGCAATAATGGGAACCTGGCGCACTGATAGGCTGTAATAGTCCCTAAGGGAACCTGGCGCACTGATAGGCTGTAATAGTCCCTAAGGGAACCTGGCGCACTGATAGGCTGTAATAGTCCCTAAGGGAACCTGGCACACTGATAGGCTGTAATAGTCCCTAAGGGAACCTGGCGCACTGATAGGCTGTAATAGTCCCTTAGGGCGCACGCAATAATGGGAACCTGGCGCACTGATAGGCTGTAATAGTCCCTAAGTGAACCTGGCGCACTGATAGGCTGTAATAAACCCTAAGGGAACCTGGCGCACTGATAGGCTGTAATAGTCCCTAAGGGAGCTGGTGCACTGATAGGCTGTAATAGTCCCTAAGGGAACCTGGCGCACTGATAGGCTGTAATAGTCCCTAAGGGAACCTGGCGCACTGATAGGCTGTAATAGTCCCTTAGGGCGCACGCAATAATGGGAACCTGGCGCACTGATAGGCTGTAATAGTCCCTAAGGGAACCTGGCGCACTGATAGGCTGTAATAGTCCCTTAGGGCGCACGCAATAATGGGAACCTGGCGCACTGATAGGCTGTAATAGTCCCTAAGGGAACCTGGCGCACTGATAGGCTGTTGTAATAGACCCTTAGTGAGGCTAGGCTACGCGTAGTTGAATATCGATCATTGGTTGATGCAATGCGAATGAATGGGGGGTGGCAGATGGTCGTCGTAAATGTATCAAAATTTCGCATTTTCAATAGCCCTCCGAGCGGAAATCCCATAGAGAAGCATAGGGAGGACTTACCAGGGGGACCCTCTTCCTCTACTACTCACAGTATCGGTAATTAATTTCCGTATCAATCAAATCATTATTACATTACTATCGCTTCATTTGATGTCTGTGAACCTAACTATTGAACTGTATAATTTATAAATATTGTCTCCTTTTGCTTCATAATTAATGTCAATCTTAATGTTATTTCAACTATTGTTTCTTATTTAACTTTGTCCAAATCTCATATCAAACCAATAATAAACACAATCTACTGATTATGTTATACTTATATTTGCAAACTTATTATATATATACATACGCCTATGACATCTAATTGTAAATTTTAATCTGTGCTGTGTAATTGTTAAATTTTAATTTGTATCTCTGAATGTCTTATACCGATTTTAATATGTGTCAATCTTGTGCACTTTTATTATATGTTCTTGTGCAATTTTATGTCAATTTCATTTGATTAAAACAATGAAATGAAATGAGTCCCTAAAGGAACCTGGCGCACTGATAGGCTGTAATAGGCCATAAGGGCGCCCGCAATAATGGGAACCTGGCGCACTGATAGGCTGTAATAGACCCTAAGGGAACCTGGCGCACTGATAGGCTGTAATAGTCCCTAACGGAACCTGGTGCACTGATAGGCTGTAATAGTCCCTAAGGGAACCTGGCACACTGATAGGCTGTAATAGTCCCTTAGGGCGCACGCAATAATGGAAACCTGGCGCCCTGATAGGCTGTAATAGTCCCTAAGGGAACCTGGCGCACTGATAGGCTGTAATAGTCCCTAAAGGAACCTGGCGCACTGATAGGCTGTAATAGACCCTAAGGGAACCTGGCGCACTGATAGGCTGTAATAGTCCCTAAGGGAACCTGGCGCACTGATAGGCTGTAATAGTCCCTAAAGGAACCTGGCGCACTGATAGGCTGTAATAGACCCTAAGGGCGTCCGCAATAACAAATAATTATATGTATAATATTCTTTATTTATTTATTAATATACCTTACTACTGAATAAAGCTGTTGTGGCAAAAACGGATTGTTCTGAACAGTGCATGTTGCTCATAATCTCCCAGAAATGCGCCCAGCAATAAATCATTGTGGTTGGATCAAACAGAATGTGTAGTATCGCCATTACCACCCAAGGTATTGCCAGGGATGCGTTTTTCTAAAATAAATATTTGTAATATTGAATTCTAATTGTAATGTAATAATTGTAATAATATCTAATTGTAATATTTGTCTGATCCGCCACCTAGCACAGACGCTTGTGGCTCGACGGCAGGGGATGCGCGAACGAGGCCTAGCATCCGTTATCGGTGGAGTTTGGAGGCGGCTCCAGTTCGCGCTCATCCGCTCCAATTCCCTCTGCTTACGTGGAGGCCGGTGGTCGTGGAGGGCACTTGGTTTTGGGGATGGTGCGGGTCTGCGAGGGTCTGACCTAATAGAACACTACTAACTTTAATATATTATTAACTTGGTTTGGTGATTGTGATAGATAGATAGATTTATACATTATGTAAAAAACAATAACAAATACACCAAACAATGTACCGGTATAAAGGTATTGTCCAACATAACATATAGGATTACCCCTAAAGCTTTGCAGCTTATTTCCAAGGGGGTCCTTTATGTTACTTGGTTACAAATACAATATTACACCACCCTAACCTAAAACCAATATAAAACGTAATTACACTATGTACATGTACAACTTTACCGAGAGCGTGACAATGCCCGACTCAACGATAAAGATGTAATGTACAGAACAATTTATTATAAAACGTAATTACAGTATAAATAGTAAATAATTAATAAACTAATAACTTACTGTAGGACTATTGTACCTATTTTTACATTGCACACGGAGGTGAGATTTAACTGCAGATTTAAAAGAATGTTGATTATCTAGGTTTTTAATTTCATTAGGCAGAGCGTTCCAATTTTTAATGCCGTTAAAAAAGAAAGTATCAGATTCAAAGGATTTACAATTCGGAAGGTAGAAGTTTGAAGCACTAGCTCTGGTACTGTAAGAGTGTGTATCGCGTACTCTGTTGAATTTTTGTTTTAGGTAATTGGGACATTTACCATTATACTAGGATCGGCATGCTGCATTGCAGCTGCATTTTTAAGAATGCTGTGCCGGCTTGTCAACAAAATTGCACCGCCACAACTCCCTATCACCCATGACATTTGCTAGATCATCCGCATCTTTAAGGCCAGTGTCCTTTAAGATGCGTCTCAAGAAAGTCATGGGCTGTCCACCATGCTTATTCACTCCATGAGGCTGCCAAAGTACAAGATTATGCACTGGCTGGTCCTCACGGCGAAAGCAATGTCCTGCAAAGCGGAGGCGATTTTGTTCTAGTGTCAAGCTTGGGGGAACCAATGAGACACCTCCAATGTTATATAGTGTCTGGTTGGAGATGTGTGCATTGTACTTGACACAATGTACCCGGCGTAGCATTCTTGTGAATGTGCCATCCAGAGATTTGGTGTCCTCAGCAGTTAGAGCCCAGCATGGACTCCCGTAGAGGAGTACTGGAACTACTGCTGCTCTGAATAATCGGACCTTAAGTTTCCGATTAATTCTAGGTGACTTCCAAATCCTGGAAAGCCTATTCAAGGCTGCCCATGCCTTTCCCTTACGTATTCGAAGGTCCTCACCTGACTTCCGGATCCATGATCCCAGGTAACAGAAGTCGTCCACATGCTCAAGCATACCATCCTTTGAGCTTATGCTCATCCGATCAGAGACGTGCTGAGGACTTTCAAAGTTAACTGTCAGAATTTTGGTCTTTCTGGAGTTAATAAAAAGACCAACACTAGAAGCAGCATGTTCTAATGAGCTGAGGAGCCGCTGGGCTCCCTCTAATGATTCTGAGAGTACTCCTAAGTCATCAGCAAAGTCTAGATCAGTTAGGTACTTGGCAGGATTTCCTCGACTTCTGGAGCCAGTAGGTGGAGTTATCATCACCCCATCATCATTATGATGATCTAAGGACATGCGTAGAACATAGTCAACCACAATAATGAACAAGAATGGTGCAAGTGTGTCTCCTTGGAGGACGCCCCATAACACTTCAAATGGTTCTGTGTCACCATCAACAGTAGACACAAATGTTGTCGAACCATCGTATACTGATCTGATTGCTGCAATAATTTCATCAGGAATCCCATATAATGAAAGTATGCTGAACATACGTGAGCGAGAGACTGAATCAAAGGCTTTGAAGAAGTCAACAAAGATAACAGCCAGATGCCTGTCTTTCTTTTTTGATAACTCTTCAATTATCCTTCTAAGTGCCAAAATGGGCTCCATGGTCCCACGACCTTTACGGAACCCATTCTGATTTCCACGTAGCAGTCTCTCAATGGGATCCCTGATGCGATTTAATAGAATTCTATTGTATAGTTTTGCAGCAATCGAGATCAATGGGACCATTATACACTTTATGCACATGGTTAAGGCGTAGCTGCTTAACTCTACTATCTAAGTTAAGTAGTCCAGATTCAGAAAAGTCATCTGGAGTTAGGTGGTGCCTAGGTTTGTAGTCTTTAATACATCGTACTACTTTATTCTGAGCGACTTGTAATTTACATTTAAGCTGTTTGGTTAAGCCTTCATACCAAGAAGAGCACGCATAGTCCATGTGACACTGTATTAAAGAAGAGCAAAGTAACTTGCGGGAGTCGGTGTTTAAACTATTTTTATTTCTGTATAGAAACCTAAGCCTACTGTTAACTTTCGAGAAAATATTTTTCACTGTACTTTCTCCTGATAAGCAGTTATCCAATGTGGCGCCTAAATATTTAACTTCCTTTTTATTTTCAATCTTATGTCCATTACTAGTGACTTCAAACTTAGTTACCTTCTTTAACTTTCTTTTGGAACCAAACAAAATACTTTCAGTTTTACCATAGTGAATGGATAGCTTATTATCAACCAACCACTCATTACAGGATTTTAGAACTGCACTTAACTTTTGGGAAATATGGATAGGATCTTTATGAGAGAAAATAAGAGCACTGTCGTCGGCATATAAAATGAGTTTAAAATCGGGATCTATACTACTTATCATATCATTTACATAGCATACAAAAAGCAGAGGACCTAATATACTACCTTGCGGTACACCACAGGTAATCTCTTGTACAGTAGACAGCGATTTGCTAATGACTACAGTTTGACCTCTGTCTGACAGGTAGGACTTGAACCAGTCTATAGAACCTACACCCATCAGGCCTAACTTACCAAGCAGAATTTCGTGATCTACAGTATCGAAAGCCTTTTGTAGGTCCAACATTACCATACCAGTATATAAACCCTTTGCGTTATTACATCTAATTGTATCAGTTAAGTTAATAAGACAGGTGTCTGTAGAATATGATTTACGAAAACCGGACTGAAGTTCATAGATCAGATTTAGCCTACTAAGATGTGCTTCCAGCTGTAGAAAAACAGAACGTTCTAGAATTTTAGATACAATACTTAAGATACTAACAGGTCTGTAATTACAGGGTTCTACTTTACTATTCTTTTTATACAGAGGAACAACCTTAGCTAATTTCAGTTCGTCTGGTACTACATTATCTACGATAGAGTAGTTAATAATAAAAGTAATAGGCACTTTAAGTACTTCAGCACCATCCTTAAGAAAACGGGCAGGTATTAGGTCTAGACCGGTACTTTTTGAGGCTGATAGGCTAAGTAGATTTTTAAAAACGAAATCCTCAGAAACGGGTTTTAAAAATAACTTTTCTGAATTTTGTAACTTTTCTAAATAAAAATTATTTAGAGTTTCGGACCCTATACTATATTTATTACTTGGTAACGGTAACTTCTTAACTAAATTAGAGGCAACATTAGTAAAATAATTATTAAATAAATTACTAACTAGAGTATGATCATGAATCAGCTCACCGTTATCTTGCAGAACAATATTCGATTTAGATTTAAGGTTTTTATAACCTAAAGATTTTAGGGTAGACCATAGACTTTTAGGATTATCTTTATTCTCACTTATTTTGTTGTACAAATATTCAGATTTAGCTTTTTTTCGCCCGGACATTTGACTCACCCACGTATTAGAATAGACATCAGGCTCCGTTCCTCGCCAGTAGTAGTTTGTGTACTTAGTATCTGTTTATTTAGACACCCTGGACTGAGATTTCTTGGCAGATACTGTACGAGCCCGTATACACTGCTGGATTCTACAGTAAGATACATCGTTACTAGGATCCAGTAGGCGGTATACTACTGGACTTTTCATACATGTTCTAGAACATTGGCTATAAATAGCTAATTTCAACAAAATAATTAACAAATAAATTAATTAGTTAATAATTATTAACAATAATAATGTTTACGTATCTATGAATATATAAATAAAATTATTAGTAATATTAGTAGTCAAAAATTTTTTGAATAGCTAATTTTGATAATATTTTAATGATAAGATTTTGATAATATTTTAATGATAAGATTTTGATAATATTTTAATGATAAGATTTTGATAATATTTTAATGATAAGATTTTGATAATATTTTAATGATAAGATTTTGATAATATTTTAATGATAAGATTTTGATAATATTTTAATGATAAGATTTTGATAATATTTTAATGATAAGATTTTGATAATATTTTAATGATAAGATTTTGATAATATTTTAATTGGAAAACTTTTAGAAGATGATTTGGGAACATATACACATGAAATAATCTATGAAATGGATTGTTATAAAATGTTATATAATTTTGAAAAATGTAACTGCAAAAGTACCCTCGGCTCCTATGCAAGGTATTTAAATAATGTTTTTTATTTGGATATTAGACAGAGTTAGAGGCTGATTTTATAAAAGAATACTAAATTTCATTGCCAGAAAATTTTGGTCGGTAATAAGTATTTTGGCGTTTTCGCGTTAAAATGTACAATATATTTAACCGCATATGATAAAACTTTCATTATATGAGTTTATAACTTGCCCCAAGCATATACAACTACCCCAACTTACCTTAACGACGCCAATAAACATAGGGATTGTTGCTATGGCAGTGCACATTGTCAAAGGAACGCGTAAACATAGGAGAATAAAACCAGTGCGGAACTTTATTGGAACAAATGTTTCGCTGGATTCGCTGACTAGAATCGCTCTCTGAAACAGCCATAACTCGTAGGCGCTTACACAGGCGTATGCTAAATATGAACTCTGTAAATATAAGTAGACCAGGAATGTGGAACCTCTTACAGACTTTAAGATCATTATGATTTAAATGGTTACAACTGAATAATATAGAAAGTTAAATAACATTCAATAACTTCATAAAGTTAAATAACAGTACTTCAATAAGCATTTTATTGATAGTATATTATTGTCTACATCCACTAATGTACAAAATTGTAAATCTTTTAGTCAATAAACTTCGTAAACATATATTTATGTACATAACAAATACAGCTAGGTGATAATGACAACAATAACAGCTGGGTGATAATGACAACAAATACAGCTGGGTGATTACGACAACAAATAAAACTGGGTGATAATGACAACAAATACAGCTGGGTGATAATGACAACAAATACAGCTGGGTGATAATGACAACAAATACAGCTGGGTGATAATGACAACAAATACAGCTGGGTGATAATGACAACAATAACAGCTGGGTGATAATGACAACAAATACAGCTGGGTGATAATGACAACAAATACAGCTGGGTGATAATGACAACAAATACAGCTGGGTGATAATGACAACAAATACAGCTGGGTGATAATGACAACAAATACAGCTGGGTGATAATGACAACAAATACAGCTGGGTGATAATGACAACAAATACAGCCGGGTGATAATGACAACAATAACAGCTGGGTGATAATGACAACAAATACAGCTGGGTGATAATGACAACAAATACAGCTGGGTGATAATGACAACAAATACAGCTGGGTGATAATGAAAACAATTACAGCTGGGTGATAATGACAACAAATACAGCTGGGTGATAATGACAACAAATACAGCTGGGTGATAATGACAACAAATACAGCTGGGTGATAATGACAACAAATACAGCTGGGTGATAATGACAACAAATACAGCTGGGTGATAATGACAACAAATACAGCTGGGTGATAATGACAACAAATACAGCTGGGTGATAATGACAACAAATACAGCTGGGTGATAATGACAACAAATACAGCTGGGTGATAATGACAACAAATACAGCTGGGTGAAAATGACAACAATAACAGCTGGGTGATAATGACAACAAATACAGCTGGGTGATAATGACAACAATAACAGCTGGGTGATAATGACAACAAATACAGCTGGGTGATAATGACAACAATAACAGCTGGGTGATAATGACAACAAATACAGCTGGGTGAAAATGACAACAATAACAGCTGGGTGATAATGACAACAAATACAGCTGGGTGATAATGACAACAATAACAGCTGGGTGATAATGACAACAAATACAGCTGGGTGATAATGACAACAAATACAGCTGGGTGATAATGACAACAATAACAGCTGGGTGATAATGACAACAAATACAGCTGGGTGATAATGACAACAAATACAGCTGGGTGATAATGACAACAAATACAGCTGGGTGATAATGACAACAAATACAGCTGGGTGATAATGACAACAAATACAGCTGGGTGATAACGACAACAAATACAGCTGGGTGATAATGACAACAAATACAGCTGGGTGATAATGACAACAAATACAGCTGGGTGATAATGACAACAAATACAGCTGGGTGATAATGACAACAAATACAGCTGGGTGATAATGACAACAAATACAGCTGGGTGATAATGACAACAAATACAGCTGGGTGATAATGACAACAAATACAGCTGGGTGATAATGACAACAAATACAGCTGGGTGATAATGACAACAAATACAGCTGGGTGATAATGACAACAAATACAGCTGGGTGATAATGACAACAAATACAGCTGGGTGATAATGACAACAAATACAGCTGGGTGATAATGACAACAAATACAGCTGGGTGATAATGACAACAAATACAGCTGGGTGATAATGACAACAAATACAGCTGGGTGATAATGACAACAAATACAGCTGGGTGATAATGACAACAAATACAGCTGGGTGATAATGACAACAAATACAGCTGGGTGATAATGACAACAAATACAGCTGGGTGATAATGACAACAAATACAGCTGGGTGATAATGACAACAAATACAGCCGGGTGAAAATGACAACAAATACAGCTGGGTGATAATGACAACAAATACAGCTGGGTGATAATGACAACAAATACAGCTGGGTGATAATGACAACAATAACAGCTGGGTGATAATGACAACAATAACAGCTGGGTGATAATGACAACAAATACAGCTGGGTGATAATGACAACAATAACAGCTGGGTGATAATGACAACAAATACAGCTGGGTGATAATGACAACAAATACAGCTGGGTGATAATGACAACAAATACAGCTGGGTGATAATGACAACAATAACAGCTGGGTGATAATGACAACAAATACAGCTGGGTGATAATGACAACAAATACAGCTGGGTGATAATGACAACAAATACAGCTGGGTGATAATGACAACAAATACAGCTGGGTGATAATGACAACAAATACAGCTGGGTGATAATGACAACAAATACAGCTGGGTGATAATGACAACAAATACAGCTGGGTGATAATGACAACAAATACAGCTGGGTGATAATGACAACAAATACAGCCGGGTGATAATGACAACAAATACAGCTGGGTGATAATGACAACAAATACAGCTGGGTGATAATGACAACAAATACAGCTGGGTGATAATGACAACAATAACAGCTGGGTGATAATGATAACAAATACAGCTGGGTGATAATGACAACAAATACAGCTGGGTGATAATGACAACAAATACAGCTGGGTGATAATGACAACAAATACAGCTGGGTGATAATGACAACAATAACAGCTGGGTGATAATGACAACAAATACAGCTGGCAACTTGCTGCATTATAATAAAGGTATAAATATTATTGTATAAACTGAACGCAGTAACATATAAACTGAATGCAGTGACATATAAACTGAATGCAGTGACATATAAACTGAATGCAGTGACATATAAACTGAACGCAGTGACATATAAACTGAATGCAGTGACATATAAACTGAATGCAGTGACATATAAACTGAATGCAGTGACATATAAACTGAATGCAGTGACATATAAACTGAATGCAGTGACATATAAACTGAATGCAGTGACATATAAACTGAATGCAGTGACATATAAACTGAATGCAGTGACATATAAACTGAATGCAGTGACATATAAACTGAATGCAGTGACATATAAACTGAATGCAGTGACATATAAACTGAATGCAGTGACATATAAACTGAATGCAGTGACATATAAACTGAATGCAGTGACATATAAACTGAATGCAGTGACATAAACTGAATGCAGTGACATATAAACTGAATGCAGTGACATATAAACTGAATGCAGTGACATATAAACTGAATGCAGTGACATATAAACTGAATGCAGTGACATATAAACTGAATGCAGTGACATATAAACTGAATGCAGTGACATATAAACTGAATGCAGTGACATATAAACTGAATGCAGTGACATATAAACTGAATGCAGTGACATATAAACTGAATGCAGTGACATATAAACTGAATGCAGTGACATATACACTGAATGCAGTGACATATAAACTGAATGCAGTGACATATAAACTGAATTATTTCATTTCGGTTTATTTGAGTTACAAAACATATTTGCTTAGTAAATATTAGTAGCGACATTAATTGATTACTTTAGTGCTGATAGTGGAGTTTGTGAGTTGCATAGGGCTAAACCAATATTTACATCCTTGTAAATACAACATTGCCTGGAATATAGCGTCGCTATTTAGTATACATATTTATTTATTTAGGTATAACCACCAAATGTCTTGAATCACACATGCATGTATTGGAAAATTGTAAACGCAACTATTTATAAATTTTTATCTATATTAAAACAATAAAATAGGACATGGGGTCTTATTCCCTCAGATACTACCTAGCATTTAGGGCCACTTGGGCCACTGTTAGTACTCAGGCACTAAGGCCCATCAAAAAACAAAATACCAAATAGATTTTAGTGCTACATAACCCAACCCAACTACCACAAGAAAAATTACACCAAACCATACAGTAACTACAGGTTCCGGTAAGTATTGCACGAAATAGGCTATCCCATAAACTACGAAAAATATAGGACATTTTGTCCGCCGAAAAGGTAAGTCTAAGTAATAAATTTTATAAAAATATGTCCTATTTTATTGTTTTAATATTAATATTACAATCCCTCTAAAGTCGTGGTTGTCTAACATCATATAATTTTTATCTAGTTATTGAATATAAATGTTGCGAACGATTCGATGTGTAATATTCGAAATATAGTTGATAAGAAATAATGTTTGCCTTCTCTCTTACCTCTGTTTGCTTAGACTGGCTATTATCTACAAAGAACCTCTGGTACCACAATAATATTGTCTCTGTTTGCTTAGACTGGCTATTATCTACAAAGAACCTCTGGTACCACAATAATATTGTCTCTGTTTGCTTAGACTGGCTATTATCTACAAAGAACATCTGGTACCACAATAATATTGTCTCTGTTTGCTTAGACTGGCTATTATCTACAAAGAACCTCTGGTTCCACAATAATATTATCTCCGTTTGCTTAGACTGGCTATTATCTGCAAAGAACCTCTGGTTCCACAATAATATTATCTCTGTTTGCTTAGACTGGCTATTATCTACAAAGAACATCTGGTACCACAATAATATTGTCTCTGTTTGCTTAGACTGTCTATTATCTACAAAGAACCTCTGGTACCACAATAATATTGTCTCTGTTTGCTTAGACTGGCTATTATCTACAAAGAACCTCTGGTACCACAATAATATTGTCTCTGTTTGCTTAGACTGTCTATTATCTACAAAGAACCTCTGGTACCACAATAATATTGTCTCTGTTTGCTTAGACTGGCTATTATCTACAAAGAACCTCTGGTACCACAATAATATTGTCTCTGTTTGCTTAGACTGCTATTATTTGCAAAGAACCTCTGGTACCACAATAATATTGTCTCTGTTTGCTTAGACTGGCTATTATCTACAAAGAACCTCTGGCACCACAATAATATTGTCTCTGTTTGCTTAGACTGGCTATTATTTACAAAGAACATCTGGTACCACAATAATATTGTCTCTCTTTGCTTAGACCGGTTATTATCTACAAAGAACCTCTGGTACCACAATAATATTGTCTCTGTTTGCTTAGACTGGCTATTATCTACAAAGAACATCTGGTACCACAATAATATTGTCTATGTTTGCTTAGACTGGCTATTATCTACAAAGAACCTCTGGTACGACAATAATATTGTCTCTGTTTGCTTAGACTGGCTATTATCTACAAAGAACCTCTGGTACCACAATAATATTGTCTCTGTTTGCTTAGACTGGCTATTATCTACAAAGAACATCTGGTACCACAATAATATTGTCTATGTTTGCTTAGATTGGCTATTATTTGCAAAGAACCTCTGGTTCCACAATAATATTGTCTATGTTTGCTTAGACTGGCTATTATCTACAAAGAACCTCTGGTACGACAATAATATTGTCTCTCTTTGCTTAGACCGGTTATTATCTACAAAGAACCTCTGGTACCACAATAATATTGTCTCTGTTTGCTTAGACCGGTTATTATCTACAAAGAACCTCTGGTACGACAATAATATTGTCTCTCTTTGCTTAGACCGGTTATTATCTACAAAGAACCTCTGGTACCACAATAATATTGTCTCTCTTTGCTTAGACCGGTTATTATCTACAAAGAACCTCTGGTACCACAATAATATTGTCTCTGTTTGCTTAGACTGGCTATTATCTACAAAGAACCTCTGGTACGACAATAATATTGTCTCTGTTTGCTTAGACTGGCTATTATCTACAAAGAACCTCTGGTACCACAATAATATTGTCTCTGTTTGCTTAGACTGGCTATTATCTACAAAGAACATCTGGTACCACAATAATATTGTCTATGTTTGCTTAGACCGGTTATTATCTACAAAGAACCTCTGGTACCACAATAATATTGTCTCTGTTTGCTTAGACCGGTTATTATCTACAAAGAACCTCTGGTACGACAATAATATTGTCTCTCTTTGCTTAGACCGGTTATTATCTACAAAGAACCTCTGGTACGACAATAATATTGTCTCTCTTTGCTTAGACCGGTTATTATCTACAAAGAACCTCTGGTACCACAATAATATTGTCTCTGTTTGCTTAGACTGGCTATTATCTACAAAGAACCTCTGGTACGACAATAATATTGTCTCTCTTTGCTTAGACCGGTTATTATCTACAAAGAACCTCTGGTACCACAATAATATTGTCTCTGTTTGCTTAGACTGGCTATTATCTACAAAGAACATCTGGTACCACAATAATATTGTCTATGTTTGCTTAGACTGGCTATTATCTACAAAGAACCTCTGGTACGACAATAATATTGTCTCTGTTTGCTTAGACTGGCTATTATCTACAAAGAACCTCTGGTACCACAATAATATTGTCTCTGTTTGCTTAGACTGGCTATTATCTACAAAGAACATCTGGTACCACAATAATATTGTCTATGTTTGCTTAGACTGGCTATTATCTACAAAGAACCTCTGGTACGACAATAATATTGTCTCTGTTTGCTTAGACTGGCTATTATCTACAAAGAACCTCTGGTACCACAATAATATTGTCTCTGTTTGCTTAGACTGGCTATTATCTACAAAGAACATCTGGTACCACAATAATATTGTCTATGTTTGCTTAGATTGGCTATTATTTGCAAAGAACCTCTGGTTCCACAATAATATTGTCTATGTTTGCTTAGACTGGCTATTATCTACAAAGAACCTCTGGTACGACAATAATATTGTCTCTCTTTGCTTAGACCGGTTATTATCTACAAAGAACCTCTGGTACCACAATAATATTGTCTCTGTTTGCTTAGACCGGTTATTATCTACAAAGAACCTCTGGTACGACAATAATATTGTCTCTCTTTGCTTAGACCGGTTATTATCTACAAAGAACCTCTGGTACCACAATAATATTGTCTCTCTTTGCTTAGACCGGTTATTATCTACAAAGAACCTCTGGTACCACAATAATATTGTCTCTGTTTGCTTAGACTGGCTATTATCTACAAAGAACCTCTGGTACGACAATAATATTGTCTCTGTTTGCTTAGACTGGCTATTATCTACAAAGAACCTCTGGTACCACAATAATATTGTCTCTGTTTGCTTAGACTGGCTATTATCTACAAAGAACATCTGGTACCACAATAATATTGTCTATGTTTGCTTAGACCGGTTATTATCTACAAAGAACCTCTGGTACCACAATAATATTGTCTCTGTTTGCTTAGACCGGTTATTATCTACAAAGAACCTCTGGTACGACAATAATATTGTCTCTCTTTGCTTAGACCGGTTATTATCTACAAAGAACCTCTGGTACGACAATAATATTGTCTCTCTTTGCTTAGACCGGTTATTATCTACAAAGAACCTCTGGTACCACAATAATATTGTCTCTGTTTGCTTAGACTGGCTATTATCTACAAAGAACCTCTGGTACGACAATAATATTGTCTCTGTTTGCTTAGACTGGCTATTATCTACAAAGAACCTCTGGTACCACAATAATATTGTCTCTGTTTGCTTAGACTGGCTATTATCTACAAAGAACATCTGGTACCACAATAATATTGTCTATGTTTGCTTAGATTGGCTATTATTTGCAAAGAACCTCTGGTTCCACAATAATATTGTCTATGTTTGCTTAGACTGGCTATTATCTACAAAGAACCTCTGGTACGACAATAATATTGTCTCTCTTTGCTTAGACCGGTTATTATCTACAAAGAACCTCTGGTACCACAATAATATTGTCTCTGTTTGCTTAGACCGGTTATTATCTACAAAGAACCTCTGGTACGACAATAATATTGTCTCTCTTTGCTTAGACCGGTTATTATCTACAAAGAACCTCTGGTACCACAATAATATTGTCTCTCTTTGCTTAGACCGGTTATTATCTACAAAGAACATCTGGTACCACAATAATATTGTCTATGTTTGCTTAGATTGGCTATTATTTGCAAAGAACCTCTGGTTCCACAATAATATTGTCTATGTTTGCTTAGACTGGCTATTATCTACAAAGAACCTCTGGTACGACAATAATATTGTCTCTCTTTGCTTAGACCGGTTATTATCTACAAAGAACCTCTGGTACCACAATAATATTGTCTCTGTTTGCTTAGACTGGCTATTATCTACAAAGAACCTCTGGTACCACAATAATATTGTCTCTGTTTGCTTAGACTGGCTATTATCTACAAAGAACCTCTGGTACCACAATAATATTGTCTCTCTTTGCTTAGACCGGTTATTATCTACAAAGAACCTCTGGTACCACAATAATATTGTCTCTGTTTGCTTAGACCGGTTATTATCTACAAAGAACCTCTGGTACCACAATAATATTGTCTCTGTTTGCTTAGACTGGCTATTATCTACAAAGAACCTCTGGTACCACAATAATATTGTCTCTCTTTGCTTAGACCGGTTATTATCTACAAAGAACCTCTGGTACCACAATAATATTGTCTCTGTTTGCTTAGACCGGTTATTATCTACAAAGAACCTCTGGTACCACAATAATATTGTCTCTGTTTGCTTAGACTGGCTATTATCTACAAAGAACATCTGGTACCACAATAATATTGTCTATGTTTGCTTAGATTGGCTATTATTTGCAAAGAACCTCTGGTTCCACAATAATATTATCTCTGTTTGCTTAGACTGGCTATTATCTACAAAGAACATCTGGTTCCACAATAATATTGTCTCTGTTTGCTTAGACTGTCTATTATCTACAAAGAACCTTTAGTACCACAATAATATTGTCTCTGTTTGCTTAGACTGGCTATTATCTACAAAGAACCTCTGGTACCACAATAATATTGTCTCTGTTTGCTTAGACTGGCTATTATCTACAAAGAACCTTTAGTACCACAATAATATTGTCTCTGTTTGCTTAGACTAGCTATTATCTACAAAGAACCTTTAGTACCACAATAATATTGTCTCCGTTTGCTTAGACTGGCTATTATCTACAAAGAACCTCTGGTACCACAATAATATTGTCTGTGTTTGCTTAGACTGGCAATTATCTACAAAGAACATCTGGTACCACAATAATATTGTCTATGTTTGCTTAGACTGGCTATTATCTACAAAGAACCTCTGGTACCACAATAATATTGTCTCTGTTTGCTTAGACTGTCTATTATCTACAAAGAACATCTGGTACCACAATAATATTGTCTCTGTTTGCTTAGACTGTCTATTTTCTACAAAGAACCTCATGTACCACAATAATATTGTCTATGTTTGCTTAGACTGGCTATTATCTACAAAGAACCTCTGGTACCACAATAATATTGTCTCTGTTTACTTAGACTGTCTATTATCTACAAAGAACATCTGGTACCACAATAATATTGTCTCTGTTTGCTTAGACTGGTTATTATTTACAAAGAACCTCTGGTACCACAATAATATTGTCTCTGTTTGCTTAGACTGGTTATTATTTACAAAGAACCTCTGGTACCACAATAATATTGTCTCTGTTTGCTTAGACCGGCTATTATTTACAAAGAACCTCTGGTGCCACAATAATATTTTCTCTGTTTGCTTAGACTGGCTATTATCTACAAAGAACCTCTGGTACCACAATAATTTTGTCTCTGTTTGCTTAGACTGGCTATTATCTACAAAGAACCTCTGGTATAACAATAATATTGTCTCTGTTTGCTTAGACTGGCTATTATCTACAAAGAACCTCTGGTACCACAATAATATTGTCTCTGTTTGCTTAGATTGGCTATTATCTACAAAGAACCTCTGGTACCACAATAATATTGTCTCTGTTTGCTTAGACTGGCTATTATCTACAAAGAACCTCTGGTACCACAATAATATTGTCTCTGTTTGCTTAGACTGGCTAGTATCTACAAAGAACCTCTGGTACCACAATAATATTGTCTCTGTTTGCTTAGACTGGCTATTATCTACAAAGAACCTCTGGTACCACAATAATATTGTCTCTGTTTGCTTAGACTGCTATTATTTGCAAAGAACCTCTGGTACCACAATAATATTGTCTCTGTTTGCTTAGACTGCTATTATCTACAAAGAACCTCTGGTACCACAATAATATTTTCTCTGTTTGCTTAGACCGGCTATTATCTACAAAGAACCTCTGGTACCACAATAATATTGTCTCTGTTTGCTTAGACTGGCTATTATCTACAAAGAACATCTGGTACCACAATAATATTGTCTATGTTTGCTTAGACTGGCTATTATCTACAAAGAACCTCTGGTACCACAATAATATTGTCTCTGTTTGCTTAGACTGGCTATTATCTACAAAGAACACCTGGTACCACAATAATATTGTCTCTGTTTGCTTAGACTGGCTATTATCTACAAAGAACCTCTGGTACCACAATAATTATATTTCTCCTTTTTCTTAGACCGGCTATTATCTACAAAGGACCTCTGATACAACAATAATATTGTCTATGTTTGCTTAGACTGGCTATTATCTACAAAGAACATCTGGTACCACAATAATATTGTCTATGTTTGCTTAGACTGGCTATTATCTACAAAGAACCTTTAGTACCACAATAATATTGTCTCTGTTTGCTTAGACTGGCTATTATCTACAAAGAACCTTTGGTACCACAATAATAATGTCTCTGTTTGCTTAGACTGGCTATTATCTTTAAAGAACCTTTAATACCACAATAATATTGTCTCTGTTTGCTTAGACTGGCTATTATCTACAAAGAACCTTTGGTACCACAATAATAATGTCTCTGTTTGCTTAGACTGGCTATTATCTTTAAAGAACCTTTGGTACCACAATAATATTGTCTCTGTTTGCTTAGACTGGCTAGTATCTACAATGAACCTCTGGTACCACAATAATATTGTCTCTGTTTGCTTAGACTGGCTATTATCTACAAAGAACCTCTGGTACCACAATAATATTGTCTCTGTTTGCTTAGACTGGCTATTATCTACAAAGAACATCTGGTACCACAATAATATTGTCTCTGTTTGCTTAGACTGGCTATTATCTACAAAGAACCTCTGGTATAACAATAATATTGTCTCTGTTTGCTTAGACTGGCTATTATCTACAAAGAACATCTGGTACCACAATAATATTGTCTCTGTTTGCTTAGACTGGCTATTATCTACAAATAACATCTGGTACCACAATAATATTGTCTCTGTTTGCTTAGACTGGCTATTATCTACAAAGAACATCTGGTACCACAATAATATTGTCTCTGTTTGCTTAGACTGGCTATTATCTACAAAGAACATCTGGTACCACAATAATATTGTCTCTGTTTGCTTAGACTGGCTATTATCTACAAAGAACCTCTGGTACCACAATAATAATGTCTCTGTTTGCTTAGACTGGCTATTATCTTTAAAGAACCTTTGGTACCACAATAATATTGTCTCTGTTTGCTTAGACTGGCTATTATCTACAAAGAAACTCTGGTATAACAATAATATTGTCTCTGTTTGCTTAGACTGGCTATTATCTACAAAGAACCTCTGGTACCACAATAATATTGTCTCTGTTTGCTTAGATTGGCTATTATCTACAAAGAACCTCTGGTACCACAATAATATTGTCTCTGTTTGCTTAGACTGGCTATTATCTACAAAGAACACCTGGTACCACAATAATATTGTCTCTGTTTGCTTAGATTGGCTATTATCTACAAAGAACCTCTGGTACCACAATAATATTGTCTCTGTTTGCTTAGACTGGCTATTATCTACAAAGAACCTTTGGTACCACAATAATTGTTTGCTTAGACTGGCTATTATCTACAAAGAACACCTGGTACCACAATAATATTGTCTCTGTTTGCTTAGATTGGCTATTATCTACAAAGAACCTCTGGTACCACAATAATATTGTCTCTGTTTGCTTAGACTGGCTATTATCTACAAAGAACCTTTGGTACCACAATAATAATGTCTCTGTTTGCTTAGACTGGCTATTATCTTTAAAGAACCTTTGGTACCACAATAATATTGTCTCTGTTTGCTTAGACTGGCTATTATCTACAAAGAACCTCTGGTACCACAATAATATTGTCTCTGTTTGCTTAGACTGGCTATTATCTACAAAGAACACCTGGTACCACAATAATATTGTCTCTGTTTGCTTAGAATGGCTATTATCTACAAAGAACCTCTTGTACCACAATACTATTGTCTCTGTTTGCTTAGACTGGCTATTATCTACAAAGAACACCTGGTACCACAATAATATTGTCTCTGTTTGCTTAGACTGGCTATTATCTACAAAGAACACCTGGTACCACAATAATATTGTCTCTGTTTGCTTAGATTGGCTATTATCTACAAAGAACCTCTGGTACCACAATAATATTGTCTCTGTTTGCTTAGACTGGCTATTATCTACAAAGAACACCTGGTACCTCAATAATATTGTCTCTGTTTGCTTAGACTGGCTATTATCTACAAAGAACCTCTGGTACCACAATAATATTGTCTCTGTTTGCTTAGACTGGCTATTATCTACAAAGAACCTCGGGTACCACAATAATATTGTCTCTGTTTGCTTAGACTGGCTATTATCTATAAAGAACACCTGGTACCACAATAATATTGTCTCTGTTTGCTTAGATTGGCTATTATCTACAAAGAACCTCTGGTACCACAATAATATTGTCTCTGTTTGCTTAGACTGGCTATTATCTACAAAGAACACCTGGTACCACAATAATATTGTCTCTGTTTGCTTAGACTGGCTATTATCTACAAAGAACCTTTAGTACCACAATAATATTGTCTCTGTTTGCTTAGACTGGCTATTATCTACAAAGAACACCTGGTACCACAATAATATTGTCTCTGTTTGCTTAGACTGGCTATTATCTACAAAGAACACCTGGTACCACAATAATATTGTCTCTGTTTGCTTAGACTGGCTATTATCTACAAAGAACACCTGGTACCACAATAATATTGTCTCTGTTTGCTTAGACTGGCTATTATCTACAAAGAACCTCTGGTACCACAATAATATTGTCTCTGTTTGCTTAGACTGGCTATTATCTATAAAGAACACCTGGTACCACAATAATATTGTCTCTGTTTGCTTAGACTAGCTATTATCTACAAAGAACACCTGGTACCACAATAATATTGTCTCTGTTTGCTTAGACTGGCTATTATCTACAAAGAACACCTGGTACCACAATAATATTGTCTCTGTTTGCTTAGACTGGCTATTATCTACAAAGAACACCTGGTACCACAATAATATTGTCTCTGTTTGCTTAGACTGGCTATTATCTACAAAGAACCTCTGGTACCACAATAATATTGTCTCTGTTTGCTTAGACTGGCTATTATCTACAAAGAACCTTTAGTACCACAATAATATTGTCTCTGTTTGCTTAGACTGGCTATTATCTACAAAGAACCTCTGGTACCACAATAATATTGTCTCTGTTTGCTTAGACTGGCTATTATCTACAAAGAACCTCTGGTACCACAATAATATTGTCTCTGTTTGCTTAGACTGGCTATTATCTACAAAGAACCTCTGGTACCACAATAACATTGTCTCTGTTTGCTTAGACTGGCTATTATCTACAAAGAACACCTGGTACCACAATAATATTGTCTCTGTTTGCTTAGACTGGCTATTATCTACAAAGAACACCTGGTACCACAATAATATTGTCTCTGTTTGCTTAGATTGGCTATTATCTACAAAGAACCTCTGGTACCACAATAATATTGTCTCTGTTTGCTTAGACTGGCTATTATCTACAAAGAACACCTGGTACCACAATAATATTGTCTCTGTTTGCTTAGACTGGCTATTATCTACAAAGAACACCTGGTACCACAATAATATTGTCTCTGTTTGCTTAGACTGGCTATTATCTACAAAGAACCTCTGGTACCACAATAATATTGTCTCTGTTTGCTTAGACTGGCTATTATCTACAAAGAACCTTTAGTACCACAATAATATTGTCTCTGTTTGCTTAGACTGGCTATTATCTACAAAGAACCTCTGGTACCACAATAATATTGTCTCTGTTTGCTTAGACTGGCTATTATCTACAAAGAACCTCTGGTACCACAATAATATTGTCTCTGTTTGCTTAGACTGGCTATTATCTACAAAGAACCTCTGGTACCACAATAACATTGTCTCTGTTTGCTTAGACTGGCTATTATCTACAAAGAACACCTGGTACCACAATAATATTGTCTCTGTTTGCTTAGACTGGCTATTATCTACAAAGAACACCTGGTACCACAATAATATTGTCTCTGTTTGCTTAGATTGGCTATTATCTACAAAGAACCTCTGGTACCACAATAATATTGTCTCTGTTTGCTTAGACTGGCTATTATCTACAAAGAACACCTGGTACCACAATAATATTGTCTCTGTTTGCTTAGACTGGCTATTATCTACAAAGAACCTCTGGTACCACAATAATATTGTCTCTGTTTGCTTAGACTGGCTATTATCTACAAAGAACACCTGGTACCACAATAATATTGTCTCTGTTTGCTTAGACTGGCTATTATCTACAAAGAACCTCTGGTACCACAATAATATTGTCTCTGTTTGCTTAGACTGGCTATTATCTACAAAGAACCTCTGGTACCACAATAATATTGTCTCTGTTTGCTTAGACTGGCTATTATCTACAAAGAACCTCTGGTACCACAATAATATTGTCTCTGTTTGCTTAGACTGGCTATTATCTACAAAGAACACCTGGTACCACAATAATATTGTCTCTGTTTGCTTAGACTGGCTATTATCTACAGAGAACATCTGGTACCACAATAATATTGTCTCTGTTTGCTTAGACTGGCTAGTATCTACAAAGAACCTGTGGTACCACAATAATATTGTCTCTGTTTGCTTAGACCGGCTATTATCTACAAAGGACCTCTGATACAACAATAATATTGTCTATGTTTGCTTAGACTGGCTATTATCTACAAAGAACATCTGGTACCACAATAATATTGTCTATGTTTGCTTAGACTGGCTATTATCTACAAAGAACCTTTAGTACCACAATAATATTGCCTCTGTTTGCTTAGACTGGCTATTATCTACAAAGAACCTTCGGTAACTCAATAATAATGTCTCTGTTTGCTTAGACTGGCTATTATCTTTAAAGAACCTTTAGTAAAAGAATAATATTGTCTCTGTTTGCTTAGACTGGCTATTATCTACAAAGAACCTTTGGTACCACAATAATAATGTCTCTGTTTGCTTAGACTGGCTATTATCTTTAAAGAACCTTTGGTACCACAATAATATTGTCTCTGTTTGCTTAGACTGGCTATTATCTACAAAGAACATCTGGTACCACAATAATATTGTCTCTGTTTGCTTAGACTGGCTAGTATCTACAATGAACCTCTGGTACCACAATAATATTGTCTCTGTTTGCTTAGATTGGCTATTATCTACAAAGAACCTCTGGTACCACAATAATATTGTCTCTGTTTGCTTAGACTGGCTATTATCTACAAAGAACCTCTGGTACCACAATAATATTGTCTCTGTTTGCTTAGACTGGCTATTATCTACAAAGAACCTCTGGTACCACAATAACATTGTCTCTGTTTGCTTAGACTGGCTATTATCTACAAAGAACACCTGGTACCACAATAATATTGTCTCTGTTTGCTTAGACTGGCTATTATCTACAAAGAACACCTGGTACCACAATAATATTGTCTCTGTTTGCTTAGATTGGCTATTATCTACAAAGAACCTCTGGTACCACAATAATATTGTCTCTGTTTGCTTAGACTGGCTATTATCTACAAAGAACACCTGGTACCACAATAATATTGTCTCTGTTTGCTTAGACTGGCTATTATCTACAAAGAACCTCTGGTACCACAATAATATTGTCTCTGTTTGCTTAGACTGGCTATTATCTACAAAGAACACCTGGTACCACAATAATATTGTCTCTGTTTGCTTAGACTGGCTATTATCTACAAAGAACCTCTGGTACCACAATAATATTGTCTCTGTTTGCTTAGACTGGCTATTATCTACAAAGAACCTCTGGTACCACAATAATATTGTCTCTGTTTGCTTAGACTGGCTATTATCTACAAAGAACCTCTGGTACCACAATAATATTGTCTCTGTTTGCTTAGACTGGCTATTATCTACAAAGAACACCTGGTACCACAATAATATTGTCTCTGTTTGCTTAGACTGGCTATTATCTACAGAGAACCTCTGGTACCACAATAATATTGTCTCTGTTTGCTTAGACTGGCTATTATCTACAAAGAACCTCTGGTACCACAATAATATTGTCTCTGTTTGCTTAGACTGGCTAGTATCTACAAAGAACCTGTGGTACCACAATAATATTGCCTCTGTTTGCTTAGACCGGCTATTATCTACAAAGGACCTCTGATACAACAATAATATTGTCTATGTTTGCTTAGACTGGCTATTATCTACAAAGAACATCTGGTACCACAATAATATTGTCTATGTTTGCTTAGACTGGCTATTATCTACAAAGAACCTTTAGTACCACAATAATATTGCCTCTGTTTGCTTAGACTGGCTATTATCTACAAAGAACCTTCGGTAACTCAATAATAATGTCTCTGTTTGCTTAAACTGGCTATTATCTTTAAAGAACCTTTAGTAAAAGAATAATATTGTCTCTGTTTGCTTAGACTGGCTATTATCTACAAAGAACCTTTGGTACCACAATAATAATGTCTCTGTTTGCTTAGACTGGCTATTATCTTTAAAGAACCTTTGGTACCACAATAATATTGTCTCTGTTTGCTTAGACTGGCTATTATCTACAAAGAACATCTGGTACCACAATAATATTGTCTCTGTTTGCTTAGACTGGCTAGTATCTACAATGAACCTCTGGTACCACAATAATATTGTCTCTGTTTGCTTAGACTGGCTATTATCTACAAAGAACCTCTAGTACCACAATAATATTGTCTCTGTTTGCTTAGACTGGCTATTATCTACAAAGAACATCTGGTACCACAATAATATTGTCTCTGTTTGCTTAGACTGGCTATTATCTACAAAGAACATCTGGTACCACAATAATATTGTCTCTGTTTGCTTAGACCGGCTATTATCTACAAAGAACCTCTGGTACCACAATAATATTGTCTCTGTTTGCTTAGACCGGCTATTATCTACAAAGAACCTCTGGTACCACAATAATATTGTCTCTGTTTGCTTAGACTGGCTATTATCTACAAAGAACATCTGGTACCACAATAATATTGTCTCTGTTTGCTTAGACCGGCTATTATCTACAAAGAACCTCTGGTACCACAATAATATTGTCTATGTTTGCTTAGACTGGCTATTATCTACAAATAACATCTGGTACCACAATAATATTGACTCTGTTTGCTTAGAATGGCTATTATCTACAAAGAACATCTGGTACCACAATAATATTGTCTCTGTTTGCTTAGACTGGCTATTATCTACAAAGAACATCTGGCACCACAATAATATTGTCTATGTTTGCTTAGACTGGCTATTATCTACAAAGAACCTCTGGTACCACAATAATATTATCTCTGTTTGCTTAGACTGGCTATTATCTACAAAGAACCTTTAGTACCACAATAATATTGTCTCTGTTTGCTTAGACTGTTTATTTTCTACAAAGAACCTTTGGTACCACAATAATAATGTCTCTGTTTGCTTAGACTGGCTATTATCTACAAAGAACATCTGGTACCACAATAATATTGTCTCTGTTTGCTTAGACTGGCTATTATCTACAAAGAACATCTGGTACCACAATAATATTGTCTCTGTTTGCTTAGACCGGCTATTATCTACAAAGAACCTCTGGTACCACAATAATATTGTCTCTGTTTGCTTAGACCGGCTATTATCTACAAAGAACCTCTGGTACCACAATAATATTGTCTCTGTTTGCTTAGACTGGCTATTATCTACAAAGAACATCTGGTACCACAATAATATTGTCTCTGTTTGCTTAGACCGGCTATTATCTACAAAGAACCTCTGGTACCACAATAATATTGTCTATGTTTGCTTAGACTGGCTATTATCTACAAATAACATCTGGTACCACAATAATATTGACTCTGTTTGCTTAGAATGGCTATTATCTACAAAGAACATCTGGTACCACAATAATATTGTCTCTGTTTGCTTAGACTGGCTATTATCTACAAAGAACATCTGGCACCACAATAATATTGTCTATGTTTGCTTAGACTGGCTATTATCTACAAAGAACCTCTGGTACCACAATAATATTATCTCTGTTTGCTTAGACTGGCTAATATCTACAGAGAACCTCTAGTACCACAATAATATTGTCTCTGTTTGCTTAGACTGGCTATTATCTACAAAGAACCTCTGGTACCACAATAATATTGTCTCTGTTTGCTTAGACTGGCTATTATCTACAAAGAACATCTGGTACCACAATAATATTGTCTCTGTTTGCTTAGACCGGCTATTATCTACAAAGAACCTCTGGTTCCACAATAATATTGTCTCTGTTTGCTTAGACTGTCTATTATCTACAGAGAACCTCTGGTACCACAATAATATTGTCTCTGTTTGCTTAGACTGGCTATTATCTTTAAAGATTTCAATTTCAATTTATTTTTAATTTCCTTTCCATTACTTCCATAAAATATGTACAATGCACATACATAAAGTAAATGATATAACTAACATACTAACATTGAAAAAAACATTGCACTGGATACTATAGCAATAGCATAGCTAGTAGTGCTAGTATCCAGATGCTGGAAATAGTGGAGTGTGGGGGTGTTGTGGACATGGGGGAGAGTAACTTGGGGGGGGGGGGGGGGGGGGGAGAGGAGAGTGAGGGTTCAGTTTATACTAGATTCAGAATTTTACCAATTTAGAACTTGCTGACATTTTTTATTCTCATCACACAAGCAATCGATAACACACGACGGGTCAGGTCCATGCACCAACGCAGGCAAACTAACACATATAAAATTGATAAATTTTAAAATTTTGTGGATTATAATTGCATTTCATAAGGGAAAAAAAATTCAATAAAAAACAAATAAAAATAAAATAGAGTTAATCAGATAGAGGCTAACAGATATTGTTTTAATTTTTTAGAAACGATTGTTTTTGTTTTTGAAGACCTAATGTCCGAAGGAATGATATTCCAAATTTGAGGGCCCTGGAAGCTCAAAGAGCGTTGAGATGAAGAGAGCCTTACAGTTTGGATATAGTAGTCACCTCGGGCTGCCGATCGGGTAGAATAGCTATGAATAGAAGCAGATTTTGTGAATAATTCTAGAATGGGGGCAGGAGATCAATTAGAATTCACTTCGTACATAAAACGCCCTACTTGCAGTTTATATAGACTGTCTAGAGGAAGAATATTTAATGATTTGTAGATTGGAGCAGCAGAGGATCTATAGGGATTAAAGGTTATACAACGGACTATTTTATTGAATTTTATGCAGAGTGGATTGATGAGGGTACTTTGAGCACTGCCCCATAGAATACTACCATAGGTTAGATAGGGGTGAATTAGTGTGAAGTAAAGCTGGCGAAGTATATGAAGTGGGAAGATATAGCGTAGCTTATAGAAAATACCAGCAGATTTAGAGACTTTCTTTATTACATAGTTAATGTGAGGTTTCCAGCTGAGCTTACTATCGACGTATATGCCTAGGAATTTATAACTATTTGTGATTTTAATTATTTGGTTGCTAATTAGTATCGAAGGAAAATCAGAAAGATTGTTTAAGGTGTTAGAGAATATAGTCATTTCAGTTTTTTTTAGGTTTAGTGATAGACGATTATCAATCAGCCAATCAGCTACTTTCGATAATTCTGAGTTAGTGATGTTGGCTAAGTTGGTTATGTCTGGAGCTGATTGGCTGAGAGTAGTGTCATCAGCAAACAAGGTAGTTAGTAGAGTTGTAGCGTTAGGTAAGTCGTTTATGTAGATTAGAAAGAGAAATGGTGACAGAGTGCCACCTTGTGGTAGACCACATAATAAGGGTAGAAGAGAGGAGTAATTAGAATCTACAGAGACGAACTGAAATCGATTTGATAGGAAGCTGGAGATTAGTTGTAGCGGAGTTCCGCGTACGCCATAGCTCTCAAGCTTCGATAATAAGATTTTATGGTTGATGGTGTCAAACGCCTTTTTTAGGTCAATATATATTGTGCAAGTAGTGTTTTTAATATCTAATGCCTGATGAATTTTTTCTGTTACTGTTAGGAGTGCGTGTGAAGTGGATGTTTTTGACCGGAAACCAAATTGCGAATCAGATAAAATGCAGTATTGTGAGAAAAAAGACAATAATTGTGAGTTAATAATTTGTTCATATAATTTTGAGAGTATGGGAAGTAAAGAAATGGGTCGGTAATTATTAGGATCTGCAGGGTTTTCGGTTTTATATGAGGGAATAACTTTGGCTATTTTAAGGGAATTAGGAAAGAACATCTGGTACCACAATAATATTGTCTCTGTTTGCTTAGATTGGCTATTATCTACAAAGAACCTCTGGTACCACAATAATAATGTCTCTGTTTGCTTAGACTGGCTATTATCTTTAAAGAACCTTTGGTACCACAATAATATTGTCTCTGTTTGCTTAGACTGGCTATTATCTACAAAGAAACTCTGGTACCACAATAATATTGTCTCTGTTTGCTTAGATTGGCTATTATCTACAAAGAACCTCTGGTACCACAATAATAATGTCTCTGTTTGCTTAGACTGGCTATTATCTTTAAAGAACCTTTAGTATCACAATAATATTGTCTCTGTTTGCTAAGACTGGCTAGTATCTACAAAGAACCTCTGGTACCACAATAATAATGTCTCTGTTTGCTTAGACTGGCTATTATCTTTAAAGAACCTTTAGTATCACAATAATATTGTCTCTGTTTGCTAAGACTGGCTAGTATCTACAATGAACCTCTGGTACCACAATAATATTGTCTCTGTTTGGTTAGACTGGCTATTATCTTTAAAGAACCTCTGGTACCACAATAATATTGTCTCTGTTTGCTTAGACTGGCTATTATCTACAAAGAACCTCTGGTATAACAATAATAATGTCTCTGTTTGCTTAGACTGGCTATTATCTTTAAAGAACCTTTAGTATCACAATAATATTGTCTCTGTTTGCTAAGACTGGCTAGTATCTACAATGAACCTCTGGTACCACAATAATATTGTCTCTGTTTGGTTAGACTGGCTATTATCTTTAAAGAACCTCTGGTACCACAATAATATTGTCTCTGTTTGCTTAGACTGGCTATTATCTTTAAAGAACCTCTGGTACCACAATAATAATGTCTCTGTTTGCTTAGACTGGCTATTATCTTTAAAGAACCTTTAGTATCACAATAATATTGTCTCTGTTTGCTTAGACTGGCTATTATCTTTAAAGAACCTTTAGTATCACAATAATATTGTCTCTGTTTGCTAAGACTGGCTAGTATCTACAATGAACCTCTGGTACCACAATAATATTGTCTCTGTTTGGTTAGACTGGCTATTATCTTTAAAGAACCTCTGGTACCACAATAATATTGTCTCTGTTTGCTTAGACTGGCTATTATCTACAAAGAACCTCTGGTATAACAATAATATTGTCTCTGTTTGCTTAGACTGGCTATTATCTTTAAAGAACCTCTGGTACCACAATAATAATGTCTCTGTTTGCTTAGACTGGCTATTATCTTTAAAGAACCTTTAGTATCACAATAATATTGTCTCTGTTTGCTAAGACTGGCTAGTATCTACAATGAACCTCTGGTACCACAATAATATTGTCTCTGTTCGGTTAGACTGGCTATTATCTTTAAAGAACCTCTGGTACCACAATAATATTGTCTCTGTTTGCTTAGACTGGCTATTATCTACAAAGAACATCTGGCACCACAATAATATTATCTCTGTTTGCTTAGATTGGCTATTATCTACAAAGAACATCTGGTACCACAATAATATTGTCTCTGTTTGCTTAGACTGGCTATTATCTTTAAAGAACCTCTGGTACCACAATAATATTGTCTCTGTTTGCTTAGACTGGCTATTATCTTTAAAGAACCTCTGGTACCACAATCATATTGTCTCTGTTTGCTTAGACTGGCTATTATTTACAAAGAACGTCTGGTACCACAATAATATCGTCTGTGTTTGCTTAGAATGGCTATTATCTACAAAGAACATCTGGTACCACAATAATATCGTCTGTGTTTGCTTAGAATGGCTATTATCTACAAAGAACATCTGGTACCACAATAATATTGTCTCTAATTGCTTAGACTGGTTATTATCTACAAAGAACCTCTGGTTCCACAATAATATTGTCTCTGTTTGCTTAGACTGTCTATTATCTACAAAGAACATCTGGTACCACAATAATATTGTCTCTGTTTGCTTAGACTGGCTATTATCTACAAAGAACATCTGGTACCACAATAATATTATCTCTGTTTGCTTAGATTGGCTATTATCTACAAAGAACATCTGGTACCACAATAATATTTTCTCTGTTTGCTTAGACTGGCTATTATCTACAAAGAACATCTGGTACCACAATAATATTGTCTCTGCTTTCTTAGACTGTCTATTATCTACAAAGAACATCTGGTACCACAATAATATTGTCTCTGTTTGCTTACACTGGCTATTATCTACAAAGAACATCTGGTACCACAATAATATTATCTCTGTTTGCTTAGACTGGCTATTATCTACAAAGAACATCTGGTACCACAATAATATTATCTCTGTTTGCTTAGATTGGCTATTATCTACAAAGAACATCTGGTACCACAATAATATTGTCTCTCTTTGCTTAGACGGGCTATTATCTACAAACAACATCTGGTACCACAATAATATTGTCTCTGTTTGCTTAGACTGTCTATTATCTACAAAGAACATCTGGTACCACAATAATATGTCTCTGTTTGCTTAGACTGGGTATTATTTACAAAGATCGTCTGGTACCACAATAATATTGTCTGTGTTTGCTTAGACTGGCTATTATCTTTAAAGAACCTCTGGTACCACAATAATATTGTCTCTGTTTGCTTAGACTGGCTATTATCTTTAAAGAACCTCTGGTACCACAATAATATTGTCTCTGTTTGCTTAGACTGGCTATTATCTTTAAAGAACCTCTGGTACCACAATAATATTGTTTCTGTTTGCTTAGACTGGCTATTATTTACAAAGATCGTCTGTTACCACAATAATATTGTCTGTGTTTGCTTAGATTGGCTATTATCTACAAAGAACATCTGGTATCACAATAAAATTGTCTCTGTTTGCTTAGACTGGCTATTATTTTTAAAGAACCTCTGGTACCACAATAATATTGTCTCTGTTTGCTTAGACTGGCTATTATCTTTAAAGAACCTCTGGTACCACAATAATATTGTCTCTGTTTGCTTAGACTGGCTATTATCTACAAAGAACATCTGGTACCACAATAATATGATCTCTGTTTGCTTAGATTGGCTATTATCTACAAAGAACATCTGGTACCCCAATAATATTGTCTCTGTTTGCTTAGACTGGCTATTATCTTTAAAGAACCTCTGGTACCACAATAATATTGTTTCTGTTTGCTTAGACTGGCTATTATCTACAAAGAACATCTGGTACCACAATAATATTGTCTCTGTTTGCTTAGACTGGTTATTATCTTTAAAGAACCTCTGGTACCACAATAATATTGTCTCTGTTTGCTTAGACTGGCTATTATCTACAAAGAACATCTGGTACCACAATAATATTGTCTCTGTTTGCTTAGACTGGCTATTATCTACAAAGAACCTCTGGTTCCACAATAATATTGTCTCTGTTTGCTTAGATTGGCTATTATCTACAAAGAACCTCTGGTACCACAATAATATTGTCTCTGTTTGCTTAGACTGGCTATTATCTACAAAGAAACTTTAGTACCACAATAATATTGTCTCTGTTTGCTTAGATTGGCTGTTATCTTTAAAGAACCTCTGGTACCACAATAATATTGTCTCTGTTTGCTTAGACTGGCTATTATCTACAAAGAACATCTGGTACCACAATAATATTGTCTCTGTTTTCTTAGACTGGCTATTATTTACAAAGAACATCTGGTACCACAATAATATTGTCTCTGTTTTCTTAGACTGGCTATTATTTACAAAGAACATCTGGTACCACAATAATATTGTCTCTGATTGCTTAGACTGGCTATTATCTACAAAGAACATCTGGTACCACAATAATATTGTCTCTGTTTGCTTAGATTAGCTATTATCTTTAAAGAACCTCTGGTACCACAATATTATTGTCTCTGTTTGCTTAGACTGGCTATTATCTACAAAGAACCTTTAGTACCACAATAATATTGTCTCTGTTTGCTTAGACTGGCTATTATCTACAAAGAACACTCTGGTACCACAATAATATTGTCTCTGATTGCTTAGACTGGCTATTATCTACAAAGAACATCTGGTACCACAATAATATTGTCTCTGTTTGCTTAGATTAGCTATTATCTTTAAAGAACCTCTGGTACCACAATATTATTGTCTCTGTTTGCTTAGACTGGCTATTATCTACAAAGAACCTTTAGTACCACAATAATATTGTCTCTGTTTGCTTAGACTGGCTATTATCTACAAAGAACATCTGGTACCACAATAATATTGTCTCTGTTTGCTTAGACTGGCTATTATCTACAAAGAACCTCTGGTACCACAATAATATTGTCTCTGTTTGCTTAGATTAGCTATTATCTACAAAGAACCTCTTGTACCACAATAATATTGTCTCTGTTTGCTTAGACTGTCTATTATCTACAAAGAACCTCTGGTACCACAATAATATTGTCTCTGTTTGCTTAGATTGGTTATTATCTACAAAGAACCTCTTGTACCACAATAATATTGTCTCTGTTTTCTTAGACTGTCTATTATCTACAAAGAACCTCTGGTACCACAATAATATTGTCTCTGTTTGCTTAGACTGGCTATTATTTACAAAGATTGTCTGTTACCATAATAATATTGTCTGTGTTTGCTTAGAATGGCTATTATCTACAAAGAACATCTGGTACAACAATAATATTGTCTCTGTTTGCTTAGACTGGCTATTATCTTTAAAGAACCTCTGGTACCACAATAATATTGTCTCTGTTTGCTTAGACTGGCTATTATCTTTAAAGAACCTCTGGTACTACAATAATATTGTCTCTGTTTGCTTAGACTGGCTATTATCTTTAAAGAACCTCTGGTACCACAATAATATTGTCTCTGTTTGCTTAGATTGGCTATTATCTACAAAGAACATCTGGTACCACAATAATATTGTCTCTGTTTGCTTAGACTGGCTATTATCTTTAAAGAACCTCTGGTACCACAATAATATTGTCTCTGTTTGCTTAGACTGGCTATTATCTTTAAAGAACCTCTGGTACCACAATAATATTGTCTTTGTTTGCTTAGATTGGCTATTATCTACAAAGAACATCTGGTACCACAATAATATTGTCTCTGTTTTCTTAGACTGGCTATTATCTTTAAAGAACCTCTGGTACCACAATAATATTGTCTCTGTTTGCTTAGACTGGCTATTATCTTTAAATAACCTCTGGTACCACAATAATATTGTCTCTGTTTGCTTAGACTGGCTATTATTTACAAAGATCGTCTGTTACCACAATAATATTGTCTGTGTTTGCTTAGAATGGCTATTATCTACAAAGAACATCTGGTATCACAATAAAATTGTCTCTGTTTGCTTAGACTGGCTATTATCTTTAAAGAACCTCTGGTACCACAATAATATTGTCTCTGTTTGCTTAGACTGGCTATTATCTTTAAAGAACCTCTGGTACCACAATAATATTGTCTCTGTTTGCTTAGACTGGCTATTATCTACAAAGAACATCTGGTACCACAATAATATGATCTCTGTTTGCTTAGATTGGCTATTATCTACAAAGAACATCTGGTACCACAATAATATTGTCTCTGTTTGCTTAGACTGGCTATTATCTTTAAAGAACCTCTGGTACCACAATAATATTGTCTCTGTTTGCTTAGACTGGCTATTTTCTACAAAGAACATCTGGTACCGGTACCACAATAATATTGTCTCTGTTTGCTTAGACTGGCTATTATCTTTAAAGAACCTCTGGTACCACAATAATATTGTCTCTGTTTGCTTAGACTGGCTATTATCTACAAAGAACATCTAGTACCACAATAATATTGTCTCTGTTTGCTTAGACTGGCTATTATCTACAAAGAACCTCTGGTACCACAATAATATTGTCTCTGTTTGCTTAGACTGGCTATTATCTACAAAGAACCTCTGGTTCCACAATAATATTGTCTCTGTTTGCTTAGATTGGCTATTATCTACAAAGAACCTCTGGTACCACAATAATATTGTCTCTGTTTGCTTAGACTGGCTATTATCTACAAAGAAACTTTAGTACCACAATAATATTGTCTCTGTTTGCTTAGACTGGCTATTATCTTTAAAGAACCTCTGGTACCACAATAATATTGTCTCTGTTTGCTTAGATTGGCTATTATCTACAAAGAACCTCTGGTTCCACAATAATATTGTCTCTGTTTGCTTAGACTGTCTATTATCTACAAAGAACATCTGGTACCACAATAATATTGTATCTGTTTGCTTAGACTGGCTATTATCTACAAAGAACATCTGGTACCACAATAATATTGTCTTTGTTTGCTTAGATTGGCTATTATCTACAAAGAACATCTGGTACCACAATAATATTGTATCTGTTTGCTTAGACCGGCTATTATCTACAAAGAACATCTGGTACCACAATAATATTGTCTCTGTTTGCTTAGACTGGCTATTATCTACAAAGAACCTCTGGTACCACAATAATATTTTCTCTGTTTGCTTAGACTGGCTATTATCTACAAAGAACATCTGGTACCACAATAATATTGTCTCTGTTTGCTTAGACTGGCTATTATCTACAAAGAACATCTGGTACCACAATAATATTGTCTCTGTTTGCTTAGACTAGCTATTATCTACAAAGAACATCTGGTACCACAATAATATTGTCTCTGTTTGCTTAGACTAGCTATTATCTACAAAGAACCTCTGGTACCACAATAATATTATCTCTGTTTGCTTAGATTGGCTATTATCTACAAAGAACATCTGGTACCACAATAATATTTTCTCTGTTTGCTTAGACTGGCTATTATCTACAAAGAACATCTGGTACCACAATAATATTGTCTCTGCTTTCTTAGACTGTCTATTATCTACAAAGAACATCTGGTACCACAATAATATTGTCTCTGTTTGCTTACACTGGCTATTATCTACAAAGAACATCTGGTACCACAATAATATTATCTCTGTTTGCTTAGACTGGCTATTATCTACAAAGAACATCTGGTACCACAATAATATTATCTCTGTTTGCTTAGATTGGCTATTATCTACAAAGAACATCTGGTACCACAATAATATTGTCTCTGTTTGCTTAGACGGGCTATTATCTACAAAGAACATCTGGTACCACAATAATATTGTCTCTGTTTGCTTAGACTGTCTATTATCTACAAAGAACATCTGGTACCACAATAATATGTCTCTGTTTGCTTAGACTGGGTATTATTTACAAAGATCGTCTGGTACCACAATAATATTGTCTGTGTTTGCTTAGACTGGCTATTATCTTTAAAGAACCCCTGGTACCACAATAATATTGTCTCTGTTTGCTTAGACTGGCTATTATCTTTAAAGAACCTCTGGTACCACAATAATATTGTCTCTGTTTGCTTAGACTGGCTATTATCTTTAAAGAACCTCTGGTACCACAATAATATTGTTTCTGTTTGCTTAGACTGGCTATTATCTACAAAGAACCTCTGGTACCACAATAATATTGTATCTGTTTGCTTAGACTGGCTATTATTTACAAAGATCGTCTGTTACCACAATAATATTGTCTGTATTTGCTTAGATTGGCTATTATCTACAAAGAACATCTGGTATCACAATAAAATTGTCTCTGTTTGCTTAGACTGGCTATTATTTTTAAAGAACCTCTGGTACCACAATAATATTGTCTCTGTTTGCTTAGACTGGCTATTATCTTTAAAGAACCTCTGGTACCACAATAATATTGTCTCTGTTTGCTTAGACTGGCTATTATCTTTAAAGAACCTCTGGTACCACAATAATATTGTCTCTGTTTGCTTAGACTGGCTATTATCTACAAAGAACATCTGGTACCACAATAATATTGTCTCTGTTTGCTTAGACTGTCTATTATCTACAAAGAACATCTGGTACCACAATAATATGTCTCTGTTTGCTTAGACTGGGTATTATTTACAAAGATCGTCTGGTACCACAATAATATTGTCTGTGTTTGCTTAGACTGGCTATTATCTTTAAAGAACCTCTGGTACCACAATAATATTGTCTCTGTTTGCTTAGACTGGCTATTATCTTTAAAGAACCTCTGGTACCACAATAATATTGTCTCTGTTTGCTTAGACTGGCTATTATCTTTAAAGAACCTCTGGTACCACAATAATATTGTTTCTGTTTGCTTAGACTGGCTATTATTTACAAAGATCGTCTGTTACCACAATAATATTGTCTGTGTTTGCTTAGATTGGCTATTATCTACAAAGAACATCTGGTATCACAATAAAATTGTCTCTGTTTGCTTAGACTGGCTATTATTTTTAAAGAACCTCTGGTATAACAATAATATTGTCTCTGTTTGCTTAGACTGGCTATTATCTTTAAAGAACCTCTGGTACCACAATAATATTGTCTCTGTTTGCTTAGACTGGCTATTATCTACAAAGAACATCTGGTACCACAATAATATGATCTCTGTTTGCTTAGATTGGCTATTATCTACAAAGAACATCTGGTACCCCAATAATATTGTCTCTGTTTGCTTAGACTGGCTATTATCTTTAAAGAACCTCTGGTACCACAATAATATTGTTTCTGTTTGCTTAGACTGGCTATTATCTACAAAGAACATCTGGTACCACAATAATATTGTCTCTGTTTGCTTAGACTGGTTATTATCTTTAAAGAACCTCTGGTACCACAATAATATTGTCTCTGTTTGCTTAGACTGGCTATTATCTACAAAGAACATCTGGTACCACAATAATATTGTCTCTGTTTGCTTAGACTGGCTATTATCTACAAAGAACCTCTGGTTCCACAATAATATTGTCTCTGTTTGCTTAGATTGGCTATTATCTACAAAGAACCTCTGGTACCACAATAATATTGTCTCTGTTTGCTTAGACTGGCTATTATCTACAAAGAAACTTTAGTACCACAATAATATTGTCTCTGTTTGCTTAGATTGGCTGTTATCTTTAAAGAACCTCTGGTACCACAATAATATTGTCTCTGTTTGCTTAGACTGGCTATTATCTATAAAGAACATCTGGTACCACAATAATATTGTCTCTGATTGCTTAGACTGGCTATTATCTACAAAGAACATCTGGTACCACAATAATATTGTCTCTGTTTGCTTAGATTGGCTATTATCTTTAAAGAACCTCTGGTACCACAATATTATTGTCTCTGTTTGCTTAGACTGGCTATTATCTACAAAGAACCTTTAGTACCACAATAATATTGTCTCTGTTTGCTTAGACTGGCTATTATCTACAAAGAACCTCTGGTACCACAATAATATTGTCTCTGTTTGCTTAGATTAGCTATTATCTACAAAGAACCTCTTGTACCACAATAATATTGTCTCTGTTTTCTTAGACTGTCTATTATCTACAAAGAACCTCTGGTACCACAATAATATTGTCTCTGTTTGCTTAGATTGGTTATTATCTACAAAGAACCTCTTGTACCACAATAATATTGTCTCTGTTTTCTTAGACTGTCTATTATCTACAAAGAACCTCTGGTACCACAATAATATTGTCTCTGTTTGCTTAGACTGGCTATTATCTTTAAAGAACCTCTGGTACTACAATAATATTGTCTCTGTTTGCTTAGACTGGCTATTATTTACAAAGATTGTCTGTTACCATAATAATATTGTCTCTGTTTGCTTAGACTGGCTATTATCTACAAAGAACCTCTGGTACCACAATAATATTGTCTCTGTTTGCTTAGACTGGCTATTATCTACAAAGAACCTCTGGTACCACAATAATATTGTCTCTGTTTGCTTAGACTGGCTATTATCTTTAAAGAACCTCTGGTACTACAATAATATTGTCTCTGTTTGCTTAGACTGGCTATTATCTTTAAAGAACCTCTGGTACCACAATAATATTGTCTCTGTTTGCTTAGATTGGCTATTATCTACAAAGAACATCTGGTACCACAATAATATTGTCTCTGTTTGCTTAGACTGGCTATTATCTTTAAAGAACCTCTGGTACCACAATAATATTGTCTCTGTTTGCTTAGACTGGCTATTATCTTTAAAGAACCTCTGGTACCACAATAATATTGTCTTTGTTTGCTTAGATTGGCTATTATCTACAAAGAACATCTGGTACCACAATAATATTGTCTCTGTTTTCTTAGACTGGCTATTATCTTTAAAGAACCTCTGGTACCACAATAATATTGCCTCTGTTTGCTTAGACTGGCTATTATCTTTAAATAACCTCTGGTACCACAATAATATTGTCTCTGTTTGCTTAGACTGGCTATTATTTACAAAGATCGTCTGTTACCACAATAATATTGTCTGTGTTTGCTTAGAATGGCTATTATCTACAAAGAACATCTGGTATCACAATAAAATTGTCTCTGTTTGCTTAGACTGGCTATTATCTTTAAAGAACCTCTGGTACCACAATAATATTGTCTCTGTTTGCTTAGACTGGCTATTATCTTTAAAGAACCTCTGGTACCACAATAATATTGTCTCTGTTTGCTTAGACTGGCTATTATCTACAAAGAACATCTGGTACCACAATAATATGATCTCTGTTTGCTTAGATTGGCTATTATCTACAAAGAACATCTGGTACCACAATAATATTGTCTCTGTTTGCTTAGACTGGCTATTATCTTTAAAGAACCTCTGGTACCACAATAATATTGTCTCTGTTTGCTTAGACTGGCTATTATCTACAAAGAACATCTAGTACCACAATAATATTGTCTCTGTTTGCTTAGACTGGCTATTATCTACAAAGAACCTCTGGTACCACAATAATATTGTCTCTGTTTGCTTAGACTGGCTATTATCTACAAAGAACCTCTGGTTCCACAATAATATTGTCTCTGTTTGCTTAGATTGGCTATTATCTACAAAGAACCTCTGGTACCACAATAATATTGTCTCTGTTTGCTTAGACTGGCTATTATCTACAAAGAAACTTTAGTACCACAATAATATTGTCTCTGTTTGCTTAGACTGGCTATTATCTTTAAAGAACCTCTGGTACCACAATAATATTGTCTCTGTTTGCTTAGATTGGCTATTATCTACAAAGAACCTCTGGTTCCACAATAATATTGTCTCTGTTTGCTTAGACTGTCTATTATCTACAAAGAACATCTGGTACCACAATAATATTGTCTCTGTTTGCTTAGACTGGCTATTATCTACAAAGAACATCTGGTACCACAATAATATTATCTCTGTTTGCTTAGATTGGCTATTATCTACAAAGAACATCTGGTACCACAATAATATTTTCTCTGTTTGCTTAGACTGGCTATTATCTACAAAGAACATCTGGTACCACAATAATATTGTCTCTGTTTGCTTAGACTGGCTATTATCTACAAAGAACATCTGGTACCACAATAATATTATCTCTGTTTGCTTAGATTGGCTATTATCTACAAAGAACATCTGGTACCACAATAATATTTTCTCTGTTTGCTTAGACTGGCTATTATCTACAAAGAACATCTGGTACCACAATAATATTGTCTCTGCTTTCTTAGACTGTCTATTATCTACAAAGAACATCTGGTACCACAATAATATTGTCTCTGTTTGCTTACACTGGCTATTATCTACAAAGAACATCTGGTACCACAATAATATTATCTCTGTTTGCTTAGACTGGCTATTATCTACAAAGAACATCTGGTACCACAATAATATTATCTCTGTTTGCTTAGATTGGCTATTATCTACAAAGAACATCTGGTACCACAATAATATTGTCTCTGTTTGCTTAGACGGGCTATTATCTACAAAGAACATCTGGTACCACAATAATATTGTCTCTGTTTGCTTAGACTGTCTATTATCTACAAAGAACATCTGGTACCACAATAATATGTCTCTGTTTGCTTAGACTGGGTATTATTTACAAAGATCGTCTGGTACCACAATAATATTGTCTGTGTTTGCTTAGACTGGCTATTATCTTTAAAGAACCTCTGGTACCACAATAATATTGTCTCTGTTTGCTTAGACTGGCTATTATCTTTAAAGAACCTCTGGTACCACAATAATATTGTCTCTGTTTGCTTAGACTGGCTATTATCTTTAAAGAACCTCTGGTACCACAATAATATTGTTTCTGTTTGCTTAGACTGGCTATTATTTACAAAGATCGTCTGTTACCACAATAATATTGTCTGTATTTGCTTAGATTGGCTATTATCTACAAAGAACATCTGGTATCACAATAAAATTGTCTCTGTTTGCTTAGACTGGCTATTATTTTTAAAGAACCTCTGGTACCACAATAATATTGTCTCTGTTTGCTTAGACTGGCTATTATCTTTAAAGAACCTCTGGTACCACAATAATATTGTCTCTGTTTGCTTAGACTGGCTATTATCTACAAAGAACATCTGGTACCACAATAATATGATCTCTGTTTGCTTAGATTGGCTATTATCTACAAAGAACATCTGGTACCCCAATAATATTGTCTCTGTTTGCTTAGACTGGCTATTATCTTTAAAGAACCTCTGGTACCACAATAATATTGTTTCTGTTTGCTTAGACTGGCTATTATCTACAAAGAACATCTGGTACCACAATAATATTGTCTCTGTTTGCTTAGACTGGCTATTATCTTTAAAGAACCTCTGGTACCACAATAATATTGTCTCTGTTTGCTTAGACTGGCTATTATCTACAAAGAACATCTGGTACCACAATAATATTGTCTCTGTTTGCTTAGACTGGCTATTATCTACAAAGAACCTCTGGTTCCACAATAATATTGTCTCTGTTTGCTTAGATTGGCTATTATCTACAAAGAACCTCTGGTACCACAATAATATTGTCTCTGTTTGCTTAGACTGGCTATTATCTACAAAGAAACTTTAGTACCACAATAATATTGTCTCTGTTTGCTTAGATTGGCTGTTATCTTTAAAGAACCTCTGGTACCACAATAATATTGTCTCTGTTTGCTTAGACTGGCTATTATCTACAAAGAACATCTGGTACCACAATAATATTGTCTCTGATTGCTTAGACTGGCTATTATCTACAAAGAACATCTGGTACCACAATAATATTGTCTCTGTTTGCTTAGATTGGCTATTATCTTTAAAGAACCTCTGGTACCACAATATTATTGTCTCTGTTTGCTTAGACTGGCTATTATCTACAAAGAACCTTTAGTACCACAATAATATTGTCTCTGTTTGCTTAGACTGGCTATTATCTACAAAGAACCTCTGGTACCACAATAATATTGTCTCTGTTTGCTTAGATTAGCTATTATCTACAAAGAACCTCTTGTACCACAATAATATTGTCTCTGTTTTCTTAGACTGTCTATTATCTACAAAGAACCTCTGGTACCACAATAATATTGTCTCTGTTTGCTTAGATTGGTTATTATTTACAAAGATTGTCTGTTACCATAATAATATTGTCTGTGTTTGCTTAGAATGGCTATTATCTACAAAGAACATCTGGTACCACAATAATATTGTCTCTGTTTGCTTAGATTAGCTATTATCTACAAAGAACCTCTTGTACCACAATAATATTGTCTCTGTTTTCTTAGACTGTCTATTATCTACAAAGAACCTCTGGTACCACAATAATATTGTCTCTGTTTGCTTAGACTGGCTATTATTTACAAAGATTGTCTGTTACCATAATAATATTGTCTGTGTTTGCTTAGAATGGCTATTATCTACAAAGAACATCTGGTACAACAATAATATTGTCTCTGTTTGCTTAGACTGGCTATTATCTTTAAAGAACCTCTGGTACCACAATAATATTGTCTCTGTTTGCTTAGACTGGCTATTATCTTTAAAGAACCTCTGGTACTACAATAATATTGTCTCTGTTTGCTTAGACTGGCTATTATCTTTAAAGAACCTCTGGTACCACAATAATATTGTCTCTGTTTGCTTAGATTGGCTATTATCTACAAAGAACATCTGGTACCACAATAATATTGTCTCTGTTTGCTTAGACTGGCTATTATCTTTAAAGAACCTCTGGTACCACAATAATATTGTCTCTGTTTGCTTAGACTGGCTATTATCTTTAAAGAACCTCTGGTACCACAATAATATTGTCTTTGTTTGCTTAGATTGGCTATTATCTACAAAGAACATCTGGTACCACAATAATATTGTCTCTGTTTTCTTAGACTGGCTATTATCTTTAAAGAACCTCTGGTACCACAATAATATTGTCTCTGTTTGCTTAGACTGGCTATTATCTTTAAATAACCTCTGGTACCACAATAATATTGTCTCTGTTTGCTTAGACTGGCTATTATTTACAAAGATCGTCTGTTACCACAATAATATTGTCTATGTTTGCTTAGAATGGCTATTATCTACAAAGAACATCTGGTATCACAATAAAATTGTCTCTGTTTGCTTAGACTGGCTATTATCTTTAAAGAACCTCTGGTACCACAATAATATTGTCTCTGTTTGCTTAGACTGGCTATTATCTTTAAAGAACCTCTGGTACCACAATAATATTGTCTCTGTTTGCTTAGACTGGCTATTATCTACAAAGAACATCTGGTACCACAATAATATGATCTCTGTTTGCTTAGATTGGCTATTATCTACAAAGAACATCTGGTACCACAATAATATTGTCTCTGTTTGCTTAGACTGGCTATTATCTTTAAAGAACCTCTGGTACCACAATAATATTGTCTCTGTTTGCTTAGACTGGCTATTTTCTACAAAGAACATCTGGTACCGGTACCACAATAATATTGTCTCTGTTTGCTTAGACTGGCTATTATCTTTAAAGAACCTCTGGTACCACAATAATATTGTCTCTGTTTGCTTAGACTGGCTATTATCTACAAAGAACATCTAGTACCACAATAATATTGTCTCTGTTTGCTTAGACTGGCTATTATCTACAAAGAACCTCTGGTTCCACAATAATATTGTCTCTGTTTGCTTAGATTGGCTATTATCTACAAAGAACCTCTGGTACCACAATAATATTGTCTCTGTTTGCTTAGACTGGCTATTATCTACAAAGAAACTTTAGTACCACAATAATATTGTCTCTGTTTGCTTAGACTGGCTATTATCTTTAAAGAACCTCTGGTACCACAATAATATTGTCTCTGTTTGCTTAGATTGGCTATTATCTTTAAAGAACCTCTGGTACCACAATATTATTGTCTCTGTTTGCTTAGACTGGCTATTATCTACAAAGAACCTTTAGTACCACAATAATATTGTCTCTGTTTGCTTAGACTGGCTATTATCTACAAAGAACCTCTGGTACCACAATAATATTGTCTCTGTTTGCTTAGACTGGCTATTATCTACAAAGAACCTCTGGTACCACAATAATATTGTCTCTGTTTGCTTAGACTGGCTATTATCCACAAAGAACCTCTGGTGCCACAATAATATTGTCTCTGTTTGCTTAGATTGGCTATTATCTACAAAGAACCTTTAGTACCACAATAATATTGTCTCTGTTTGCTTAGACTGGCTATTATCTACAAAGAACCTCTGGTACCGCAATGATATTGTCTCTGTTTGCTTAGACTGGCTATTATCTACAAAGAACCTCTGGTACCACAATAATATTGTCTCTGTTTGCTTAGATTGGCTATTATCTTTAAAGAACCTCTGGTACCACAATATTATTGTCTCTGTTTGCTTAGACTGTCTATTATCTACAAAGAACCTTTAGTACCACAATAATATTGTCTCTGTTTGCTTAGACTGGCTATTATCTTTAAAGAACCTCTGGTACCACAATAATATTGTCTCTGTTTGCTTAGATTGGCTATTATCTTTAAAGAACCTCTGGTACCACAATATTATTGTCTCTGTTTGCTTAGACTGTCTATTATCTACAAAGAACCTTTAGTACCACAATAATATTGTCTCTGTTTGCTTAGACTGGCTATTATCTACAAAGAACCTCTGGTACCACAATATTATTGTCTCTGTTTGCTTAGACTGTCTATTATCTACAAAGAACCTTTAGTACCACAATAATATTGTCTCTGTTTGCTTAGACTGGCTATTATCTACAAAGAACATCTGGTACCACAATAATATTGTCTCTGATTGCTTAGACTGGCTATTATCTACAAAGAACATCTGGTACCACAATAATATTGTCTCTGTTTGCTTAGATTGGCTATTATCTTTAAAGAACCTCTGGTACCACAATATTATTGTCTCTGTTTGCTTAGACTGGCTATTATCTACAAAGAACCTTTAGTACCACAATAATATTGTCTCTGTTTGCTTAGACTGGCTATTATCTACAAAGAACCTCTGGTACCACAATAATATTGTCTCTGTTTGCTTAGATTAGCTATTATCTACAAAGAACCTCTTGTACCACAATAATATTGTCTCTGTTTTCTTAGACTGTCTATTATCTACAAAGAACCTCTGGTACCACAATAATATTGTCTCTGTTTGCTTAGATTGGTTATTATTTACAAAGATTGTCTGTTACCATAATAATATTGTCTGTGTTTGCTTAGAATGGCTATTATCTACAAAGAACATCTGGTACCACAATAATATTGTCTCTGTTTGCTTAGATTAGCTATTATCTACAAAGAACCTCTTGTACCACAATAATATTGTCTCTGTTTTCTTAGACTGTCTATTATCTACAAAGAACCTCTGGTACCACAATAATATTGTCTCTGTTTGCTTAGACTGGCTATTATTTACAAAGATTGTCTGTTACCATAATAATATTGTCTGTGTTTGCTTAGAATGGCTATTATCTACAAAGAACATCTGGTACAACAATAATATTGTCTCTGTTTGCTTAGACTGGCTATTATCTTTAAAGAACCTCTGGTACCACAATAATATTGTCTCTGTTTGCTTAGACTGGCTATTATCTTTAAAGAACCTCTGGTACTACAATAATATTGTCTCTGTTTGCTTAGACTGGCTATTATCTTTAAAGAACCTCTGGTACCACAATAATATTGTCTCTGTTTGCTTAGATTGGCTATTATCTACAAAGAACATCTGGTACCACAATAATATTGTCTCTGTTTGCTTAGACTGGCAATTATCTTTAAAGAACCTCTGGTACCACAATAATATTGTCTCTGTTTGCTTAGACTGGCTATTATCTTTAAAGAACCTCTGGTACCACAATAATATTGTCTTTGTTTGCTTAGATTGGCTATTATCTACAAAGAACATCTGGTACCACAATAATATTGTCTCTGTTTTCTTAGACTGGCTATTATCTTTAAAGAACCTCTGGTACCACAATAATATTGTCTCTGTTTGCTTAGACTGGCTATTATCTTTAAATAACCTCTGGTACCACAATAATATTGTCTCTGTTTGCTTAGACTGGCTATTATTTACAAAGATCGTCTGTTACCACAATAATATTGTCTATGTTTGCTTAGAATGGCTATTATCTACAAAGAACATCTGGTATCACAATAAAATTGTCTCTGTTTGCTTAGACTGGCTATTATCTTTAAAGAACCTCTGGTACCACAATAATATTGTCTCTGTTTGCTTAGACTGGCTATTATCTTTAAAGAACCTCTGGTACCACAATAATATTGTCTCTGTTTGCTTAGACTGGCTATTATCTACAAAGAACATCTGGTACCACAATAATATGATCTCTGTTTGCTTAGATTGGCTATTATCTACAAAGAACATCTGGTACCACAATAATATTGTCTCTGTTTGCTTAGACTGGCTATTATCTTTAAAGAACCTCTGGTACCACAATAATATTGTCTCTGTTTGCTTAGACTGGCTATTTTCTACAAAGAACATCTGGTACCGGTACCACAATAATATTGTCTCTGTTTGCTTAGACTGGCTATTATCTTTAAAGAACCTCTGGTACCACAATAATATTGTCTCTGTTTGCTTAGACTGGCTATTATCTACAAAGAACATCTAGTACCACAATAATATTGTCTCTGTTTGCTTAGACTGGCTATTATCTACAAAGAACCTCTGGTTCCACAATAATATTGTCTCTGTTTGCTTAGATTGGCTATTATCTACAAAGAACCTCTGGTACCACAATAATATTGTCTCTGTTTGCTTAGACTGGCTATTATCTACAAAGAAACTTTAGTACCACAATAATATTGTCTCTGTTTGCTTAGACTGGCTATTATCTTTAAAGAACCTCTGGTACCACAATAATATTGTCTCTGTTTGCTTAGATTGGCTATTATCTTTAAAGAACCTCTGGTACCACAATATTATTGTCTCTGTTTGCTTAGACTGGCTATTATCTACAAAGAACCTTTAGTACCACAATAATATTGTCTCTGTTTGCTTAGACTGGCTATTATCTACAAAGAACCTCTGGTACCACAATAATATTGTCTCTGTTTGCTTAGACTGGCTATTATCTACAAAGAACCTCTGGTACCACAATAATATTGTCTCTGTTTGCTTAGACTGGCTATTATCCACAAAGAACCTCTGGTGCCACAATAATATTGTCTCTGTTTGCTTAGATTGGCTATTATCTACAAAGAACCTTTAGTACCACAATAATATTGTCTCTGTTTGCTTAGACTGGCTATTATCTACAAAGAACCTCTGGTACCGCAATGATATTGTCTCTGTTTGCTTAGACTGGCTATTATCTACAAAGAACCTCTGGTACCACAATAATATTGTCTCTGTTTGCTTAGATTGGCTATTATCTTTAAAGAACCTCTGGTACCACAATATTATTGTCTCTGTTTGCTTAGACTGTCTATTATCTACAAAGAACCTTTAGTACCACAATAATATTGTCTCTGTTTGCTTAGACTGGCTATTATCTTTAAAGAACCTCTGGTACCACAATAATATTGTCTCTGTTTGCTTAGATTGGCTATTATCTTTAAAGAACCTCTGGTACCACAATATTATTGTCTCTGTTTGCTTAGACTGTCTATTATCTACAAAGAACCTTTAGTACCACAATAATATTGTCTCTGTTTGCTTAGACTGGCTATTATCTACAAAGAACCTCTGGTACCACAATATTATTGTCTCTGTTTGCTTAGACTGTCTATTATCTACAAAGAACCTTTAGTACCACAATAATATTGTCTCTGTTTGCTTAGACTGGCTATTATCTACAAAGAACCTCTGGTACCACAATAATATGTCTCTGTTTGCTTAGACTGGCTATTATCTTTAAAGAACCTCTGGTACCACAATAATATTGTCTCTGTTTGCTTAGACTGGCTATTATCTACAAAGAACCTCTGGTACCACAATAATATTGTCTCTGTTTGCTTAGACTGGCTATTATCTTTAAAGAACCTCTGGTACCACAATATTATTGTCTCTGTTTGCTTAGACTGTCTATTATCTACAAAGAACCTTTAGTACCACAATAATATTGTCTCTGTTTGCTTAGACTGGCTATTATCTACAAAGAACCTCTGGTACCACAATAATATTGTCTCTGTTTGCTTAGACTGGCTATTATCTTTAAAGAACCTCTGGTACCACAATAATATTGTCTCTGTTTGCTTAGATTGGCTATTATCTTTAAAGAACCTCTGGTACCACAATATTATTGTCTCTGTTTGCTTAGACTGTCTATTATCTACAAAGAACCTTTAGTACCACAATAATATTGTCTCTGTTTGCTTAGACTGGCTATTATCTACAAAGAACCTCTGGTACCACAATATTATTGTCTCTGTTTGCTTAGACTGTCTATTATCTACAAAGAACCTTTAGTACCACAATAATATTGTCTCTGTTTGCTTAGACTGGCTATTATCTACAAAGAACCTCTGGTACCACAATAATATGTCTCTGTTTGCTTAGACTGGCTATTATCTTTAAAGAACCTCTGGTACCACAATAATATTGTCTCTGTTTGCTTAGATTGGCTATTATCTTTAAAGAACCTCTGGTACCACAATATTATTGTCTCTGTTTGCTTAGACTGTCTATTATCTACAAAGAACCTTTAGTACCACAATAATATTGTCTCTGTTTGCTTAGACTGGCTATTATCTACAAAGAACCTCTGGTACCACAATAATATTGTCTCTGTTTGCTTAGACTGGCTATTATCTACAAAGAACCTCTGGTTCCACAATAATATTGTCTCTGTTTGCTTAGACTGGCTATTATCCACAAAGAACCTCTGGTGCCACAATAATATTGTCTCTGTTTGCTTAGATTGGCTATTATCTACAAAGAACCTCTTGTACCACAATAATATTGTCTCTGTTTTCTTAGACTGTCTATTATCTACAAAGAACCTCTGGTACCACAATAATATTGTCTCTGTTTGCTTAGACTGGCTATTATTTACAAAGATTGTCTGTTACCACAATAATATTGTCTGTGTTTGCTTAGAATGGCTATAATCTACAAAGAACATCTGGTACCACAATAATATTGTCTCTGTTTGCTTAGACTGGCTATTATCTTTAAAGAACCTCTGGTACCACAATAATATTGTCTCTGTTTGCTTAGAATGGCTATTATCTACAAAGAACCTCTGGTTCCACAATAATATTGTCTCTGTTTGCTTAGACTGGCTATTATCCACAAAGAACCTCTGGTGCCACAATAATATTGTCTCTGTTTGCTTAGATTGGCTATTATCTACAAAGAACCTCTTGTACCACAATAATATTGTCTCTGTTTTCTTAGACTGTCTATTATCTACAAAGAACCTCTGGTACCACAATAATATTGTCTCTGTTTGCTTAGACTGGCTATTATTTACAAAGATTGTCTGTTACCACAATAATATTGTCTGTGTTTGCTTAGAATGGCTATTATCTACAAAGAACATCTGGTACCACAATAATATGGTCTCTGTTTGCTTAGACTGGCTATTATCTTTAAAGAACCTCTGGTACCACAATAATATACGGCGGGGTAGCTCAGTTGGTTGAGCGCCGGGCCTGCAATCTATTGGTTGTAGGTTCATCCCGCCAGGGTCCACTCAGCCTTTCATCCACTGGGGTCGATAAAATGAGTACCAGTTAAATAACTGGGAGCAAATCTTGGGATAGGAGTAGCGACCACCCCTACCCTCGGGTAGCAGCTATCGAAAGAGGAGCCTTCGGGTCGCCTCCGGCTTCGGCCGACTGTTTGCTTTTGCTACCACAATAATATTGTCTCTGTTTGCTTAGACTGGCTATTATCTTTAAAGAACCTCTGGTACTACAATAATATTGTCTCTGTTTGCTTAGACTGTCTATTATCTACAAAGAACATCTGGTACCACAATAATATTATCTTTGTTTGCTTAGATTGGCTATTATCTACAAAGAACCTCTTGTATCACAATAATATTGTCTCTGTTTTCTTAGACTGTCTATTATCTTTAAAGAACCTCTGGTACCACAATAATATTGTCTCTGTTTGCTTAGACTGGCTATTATCTACAAAGAGCCTCTGGTTCCACAATAATATTGTCTCTGTTTGCTTAGACTGGCTATTATCTACAAAGAGCCTCTGGTTCCACAATAATATTGTCTCTGTTTGCTTAGACTGGCTATTATCTACAAAGAACATCTGTTACCACAATAATATTATCTCTGTTTGCTTAGACTGGCTATTATCTACAAAGAACCTCTTGTACCACAATAATATTGTCTCTATTTTCTTAGACTGGTTATTATCTACAAACAACATCTGGTACCACAATAATATTATCTCTGTTTGCTTAGACTGGCTATTATCTACAAACAACCTCTTGTACCACAATAATATTGTCTCTGTTTGCTTAGACTGGCTATTATCTACAAAGAACCTCTGGTTCCACAATAATATTATCTCTGTTTGCTTAGACTGGCTATTATCTACAAAGAACCTCTGGTTCTATAATAATATTGTCTCTGTTTGCTTAGACTGTCTATTATTTACAAAGAACCTCTGGTACCACAATAATATTGTCTCTGTTTGCTTAGACTGGCTATTATTTACAAAGAACCTCTGGTACCACAATAATATTGTATCTGTTTGCTTAGATTGGCTATTATTATCTACAAAGAACATCTGGTACCACAATAATATTGTCTCTGTTTGCTTAGATTTGCTATTATCTACAAAGAACCTCTGGTACCACAATAATATTGTATCTGTTTGCTTAGACTGGCTATTATCTACAAAGAACCTCTGGTACCACAATAATATTGTATCTGTTTGCTTAGACTGTCTATTATCTACAAAGAACCTCTGGTACCCCAATAATATTGTCTCTGTTTGCTTAGACTGGCTGTTATCTACATAGAACCTTTGGTACCACAATAATATTGTCTCTGTTTGCTTGGTCTGTCTATTATCTACAGAGAACCTCTGGTACCACAATGATATTATTTCTGTTTGCTTAGACTGGCTATTATCTACAAAGAACCTCTGGTACCACAATAATATTGTCTCTGTTGGCTTAGACTGGCTATTATCTACAAAGAACCTCTGGTACCACAATAATATTGTCTCTGTTTGCTTAGACTGGCTATTATTCACAAAGAACCTCTGGTACCACAATAATATTGTCTCTGTTTGCTTAGACTGGCTATTATCTACAAAGAACCTCTGGTACCACAATAATATTGTCTCTGTTTGCTTAAACTGGCTATTATTTACAAAGAACCTCTGGTACCCCAATAATATTGTATATGTTTGCTTAGACTGGCTATTATATATAAAGAACCTCTGGTAACACAATAATATTGTCTCTGTTTGCTTAGACTGTCTATTATCTACAAAGAACCTCTGGTACCACAATAATATTGTCTCTGTTTGCTTAGACTGGCTATTATCTACAAAGAACCTCTGGTACCACAATAATATTGTCTCTGTTTTCTTAGACGGGCTATTATTTACAAAGAACCTCTGGTACCACAATAATATTGTCTCTGTTTGCTTAGACTGGCTATTATCTACAAAGAACCTCTGGTACCACAATAATATTGTCTCTGTTTTCTTAGACGGGGTATTATTTACAAAGAACCTCTGGTACCACGTTAATATTGTCTCTGTTTGCTTAGACTGGCTATTATCTACAAAGAACCTTTAGTACCACAATAATATTGTCTCTGTTTGCTTAGACTAGCTATTATCTACAAAGAACCTTTAGTACCACAATAATATTGTCTCTGTTTGCTTAGACTAGCTATTATCTACAAAGAACCTTTAGTACCACAATAATATTGTCTCTGTTTGCTTCGACTGGCTATTATCTACAAAGAACCTCTGGTACCACAATAATATTATCTCTGTTTGCTTCGACTGGCTATTATCTACAAAGAACCTTTAGTACCACAATAATATTGTCTCTGTTTGCTTCGACTGGCTATTATCTACAAAGAACCTCTGGTACCACAATAATATTATCTCTGTTTGCTTCGACTGGCTATTATCTACAAAGAACCTTTAGTACCACAATAATATTGTCTCTGTTTGCTTAGACTGTCTATTATCTACAAAGAACATCTGGTACCACAATAATATTATCTCTGTTTGCTTCGACTGGCTATTATCTACAAAGAACCTTTAGTACCACAATAATATTGTCTCTGTTTGCTTAGACTAGCTATTATCTACAAAGAACCTTTAGTACCACAATAATATTGTCTCTGTTTGCTTAGACTAGCTATTATCTACAAAGAACCTTTAGTACCACAATAATATTGTCTCTGTTTGCTTCGACTGGCTATTATCTACAAAGAACCTCTGGTACCACAATAATATTATCTCTGTTTGCTTCGACTGGCTATTATCTACAAAGAACCTCTGGTACCCCAATAATATTGTCTCTGTTTGCTTAGACTGGCTGTTATCTACATAGAACCTTTGGTACCACAATAATATTGTCTCTGTTTGCTTGGTCTGTCTATTATCTACAGAGAACCTCTGGTACCACAATGATATTATTTCTGTTTGCTTAGACTGGCTATTATCTACAAAGAACCTCTGGTACCACAATAATATTGTCTCTGTTGGCTTAGACTGGCTATTATCTACAAAGAACCTCTGGTACCACAATAATATTGTCTCTGTTTGCTTAGACTGGCTATTATTCACAAAGAACCTCTGGTACCACAATAATATTGTCTCTGTTTGCTTAGACTGGCTATTATCTACAAAGAACCTCTGGTACCACAATAATATTGTCTCTGTTTGCTTAAACTGGCTATTATTTACAAAGAACCTCTGGTACCCCAATAATATTGTATATGTTTGCTTAGACTGGCTATTATATATAAAGAACCTCTGGTAACACAATAATATTGTCTCTGTTTGCTTAGACTGTCTATTATCTACAAAGAACCTCTGGTACCACAATAATATTGTCTCTGTTTGCTTAGACTGGCTATTATCTACAAAGAACCTCTGGTACCACAATAATATTGTCTCTGTTTTCTTAGACGGGCTATTATTTACAAAGAACCTCTGGTACCACAATAATATTGTCTCTGTTTGCTTAGACTGGCTATTATCTACAAAGAACCTCTGGTACCACAATAATATTGTCTCTGTTTTCTTAGACGGGGTATTATTTACAAAGAACCTCTGGTACCACGTTAATATTGTATATGTTTGCTTAGACTGGCTATTATATATAAAGAACCTCTGGTAACACAATAATATTGTCTCTGTTTGCTTAGACTGTCTATTATCTACAAAGAACCTCTGGTACCACAATAATATTGTCTCTGTTTGCTTAGACTGGCTATTATCTACAAAGAACCTCTGGTACCACAATAATATTGTCTCTGTTTTCTTAGACGGGCTATTATTTACAAAGAACCTCTGGTACCACAATAATATTGTCTCTGTTTGCTTAGACTGGCTATTATCTACAAAGAACCTCTGGTACCCCAATAATATTGTCTCTGTTTGCTTAGACTGCTATTATCTACAAAGAACCTCTGGTACCACAATAATATTATCTCTGTTTGCTTCGACTGGCTATTATCTACAAAGAACCTTTAGTACCACAATAATATTGTCTCTGTTTGCTTAGACTAGCTATTATCTACAAAGAACCTTTAGTACCACAATAATATTGTCTCTGTTTGCTTAGACTAGCTATTATCTACAAAGAACCTCTGGTACCACAATAATATTGTCTCTGTTTGCTTAGACTGGCTATTATCTACAAAGAACCTTTAGTACCACAATAATATTGTCTCTGTTTGCTTAGACTAGCTATTATCTACAAAGAACCTCTGGTACCACAATAATATTGTCTCTGTTTGCTTAGACTGGCTATTATCTACAAAGAACCTTTAGTACCACAATAATATTGTCTCTGTTTGCTTAGACTAGCTATTATCTACAAAGAACCTTTAGTACCACAATAATATTGTCTCTGTTTGCTTCGACTGGCTATTATCTACAAAGAACCTTTAGTACCACAATAATATTGTCTCTGTTTGCTTAGACTAGCTATTATCTACAAAGAACATCTGGTACCACAATAATATTATCTCTGTTTGCTTCGACTGGCTATTATCTACAAAGAACCTTTAGTACCACAATAATATTGTCTCTGTTTGCTTAGACTAGCTATTATCTACAAAGAACCTTTAGTACCACAATAATATTGTCTCTGTTTGCTTAGACTAGCTATTATCTACAAAGAACCTCTGGTACCACAATAATATTATCTCTGTTTGCTTCGACTGGCTATTATCTACAAAGAACCTCTGGTACCACAATAATATTATCTCTGTTTGCTTCGACTGGCTATTATCTACAAAGAACCTTTAGTACCACAATAATATTGTCTCTGTTTGCTTAGACTGTCTATTATCTACAAAGAACATCTGGTACCACAATAATATTATCTCTGTTTGCTTCGACTGGCTATTATCTACAAAGAACCTTTAGTACCACAATAATATTGTCTCTGTTTGCTTAGACTAGCTATTATCTACAAAGAACCTTTAGTACCACAATAATATTGTCTCTGTTTGCTTCGACTGGCTATTATCTACAAAGAACCTCTGGTACCACAATAATATTATCTCTGTTTGCTTCGACTGGCTATTATCTACAAAGAACCTTTAGTACCACAATAATATTGTCTCTGTTTGCTTAGACTGTCTATTATCTACAAAGAACCATTGGTACCACAATAATATTGTCTCTGTTTGCTTAGACTGGCTATTATCTACAAAGAACATCTGGTACCACAATAATATTATCTCTGTTTGCTTCGACTGGCTATTATCTACAAAGAACCTTTAGTACCACAAAAATATTGTCTCTGTTTGCTTAGACTAGCTATTATCTACAAAGAACCTCTGGTACCACAATAATATTGTCTCTGTTTGCTTAGACTGGCTATTATCTACAAAGAACATCTGGTACCACAATAATATTATCTCTGTTTGCTTCGACTGGCTATTATCTACAAAGAACCTTTAGTACCACAAAAATATTGTCTCTGTTTGCTTAGACTAGCTATTATCTACAAAGAACCTCTGGTACCACAATAATATTGTCTCTGTTTGCTTAGACTAGCTATTATCTACAAAGAACCTCTGGTACCACAATAATATTATCTCTGTTTGCTTCGACTGGCTATTATCTACAAAGAACCTTTAGTACCACAATAATATTGTCTCTGTTTGCTTAGACTAGCTATTATCTACAAAGAACCTTTAGTACCACAATAATATTGTCTCTGTTTGCTTAGACTAGCTATTATCTACAAAGAACCTTTAGTACCACAATAATATTGTCTCTGTTTGCTTAGACTAGCTATTATCTACAAAGAACCTCTGGTACCACAATAATATTATCTCTGTTTGCTTCGACTGGCTATTATCTACAAAGAACCTTTAGTACCACAATAATATTGTCTCTGTTTGCTTAGACTAGCTATTATCTACAAAGAACCTTTAGTACCACAATAATATTGTCTCTGTTTGCTTAGACTAGCTATTATCTACAAAGAACCTCTGGTACCACAATAATATTATCTCTGTTTGCTTCGACTGGCTATTATCTACAGAGAACCTCTGGTGCCACAATAATATTGTCTCTGTTTGCTTAGACTAGCTATTATCTACAAAGAACATCTGGTACCAAAATAATATTGTCTCTGTTTGCTTAGACTAGCTATTATCTACAAAGAACCTCTGGTACCACAATAATATTATCTCTGTTTGCTTCGACTGGCTATTATCTACAGAGAACATCTGGTACCAAAATAATATTGTCTCTGTTTGCTTAGACTAGCTATTATCTACAAAGAACCTCTGGTACCACAATAATATTATCTCTGTTTGCTTCGACTGGCTATTATCTACAGAGAACCTCTGGTACCAAAATAATATTGTCTCTGTTTGCTTCGACTGGCTATTATCTACAAAGAACCTTTAGTACCACAATAATATTGTCTCTGTTTGCTTAGACTAGCTATTATCTACAAAGAACCTCTGGTACCACAATAATATTGTCTCTGTTTGCTTAGACTGGCTATTATCTACAAAGAACCTTTAGTACCACAATAATATTGTCTCTGTTTGCTTAGACTAGCTATTATCTACAAAGAACCTCTGGTACCACAATAATATTATCTCTGTTTGCTTCGACTGGCTATTATCTACAAAGAACCTTTAGTACCACAATAATATTGTCTCTGTTTGCTTCGACTGGCTATTATCTTTAAAGAACCTCTGGTACCACAATAATATTGTCTCTGTTTGCTTAGATTGGCTATTATCTACAAAGAACCTCTGGTACCACAATAATATTATCTCTGTTTGCTTCGACTGGCTATTATCTACAAAGAACCTTTAGTACCACAATAATATTGTCTCTGTTTGCTTAGACTAGCTATTATCTACAAAGAACCTTTAGTACCACAATAATATTGTCTCTGTTTGCTTAGACTGGCTATTATCTACAAAGAACCTCTGGTACCACAATAATATTATCTCTGTTTGCTTCGACTGGCTATTATCTACAAAGAACCTTTAGTACCACAATAATATTGTCTCTGTTTGCTTAGACTAGCTATTATCTACAAAGAACCTCTGGTACCACAATAATATTATCTCTGTTTGCTTCGACTGGCTATTATCTACAAAGAACCTTTAGTACCACAATAATATTGTCTCTGTTTGCTTAGACTAGCTATTATCTACAAAGAACCTTTAGTACCACAATAATATTGTCTCTGTTTGCTTAGACTAGCTATTATCTACAAAGAACCTCTTGTACCACAATAATATTGTCTCTGTTTGCTTAGACTGGCTATTATCTACAAAGAACCTCTGGTACCACAATAATATTGTCTCTGTTTGCTTAGACTAGCTATTATCTACAAAGAACCTCTGGTACCACAATAATATTGTCTCTGTTTGCTTAGACTGGCTATTATCTACAAAGAACCTCTGGTACCACAATAATATTGTCTCTGTTTGCTTAGACTGGCTATTATCTACAAAGAACCTCTGGTACCACAATAATATTGTCTCTGTTTGCTTAGACTAGCTATTATCTACAAAGAACCTCTGGTACCACAATAATATTGTCTCTGTTTGCTTAGACTGGCTATTATCTACAAAGAACCTCTGGTACCACAATAATATTGTCTCTGTTTGCTTAGACTAGCTATTATCTACAAAGAACCTCTGGTACCACAATAATATTATCTCTGTTTGCTTCGACTGGCTATTATCTACAAAGAACCTTTAGTACCACAATAATATTGTCTCTGTTTGCTTAGACTGGCTATTATCTACAAAGAACCTCTGGTACCACAATAATATTGTCTCTGTTTGCTTAGACTGGCTATTATCTACAAAGAACCTCTGGTACCCCAATAATATTGTCTCTGTTTGCTTAGACTAGCTATTATCTACAAAGAACCTCTGGTACCACAATAATATTGTCTCTGTTTGCTTAGACTGGCTATTATCTACAAAGAACCTCTGGTACCCCAATAATATTGTCTCTGTTTGCTTAGACTGGCTATTATCTACAAAGAACCTCTGGTACCACAATAATATTGTCTCTGTTTGCTTAGACTAGCTATTATCTACAAAGAACCTCTGGTACCACAATAATATTGTCTCTGTTTGCTTAGACTGGCTATTATCTACAAAGAACCTCTGGTACCACAATAATATTGTCTCTGTTTGCTTAGACTGGCTATTATCTACAAAGAACCTCTGGTACCACAATAATATTGTCTCTGTTTGCTTAGACTGGCTATTATCTACAAAGAACCTCTGGTACCACAATAATATTGTCTCTGTTTGCTTAGACTAGCTATTATCTACAAAGAACCTCTGGTACCACAATAATATTGTCTCTGTTTGCTTAGACTGGCTATTATCTACAAAGAACCTCTGGTACCACAATAATATTGTCTCTGTTTGCTTAGACTGGCTATTATCTACAAAGAACCTCTGGTACCACAATAATATTGTCTCTGTTTGCTTAGACTGGCTATTATCTACAAAGAACCTCTGGTACCACAATAATATTGTCTCTGTTTGCTTAGACTGGCTATTATCTACAAAGAACCTCTGGTACCACAATAATATTGTCTCTGTTTGCTTAGACTAGCTATTATCTACAAAGAACCTCTGGTACCACAATAATATTGTCTCTGTTTGCTTAGACTGGCTATTATCTACAAAGAACCTCTGGTACCACAATAATATTGTCTCTGTTTGCTTAGACTGGCTATTATCTACAAAGAACCTCTGGTACCACAATAATATTGTCTCTGTTTGCTTAGACTGGCTATTATCTACAAAGAACCTCTGGTACCACAATAATATTGTCTCTGTTTGCTTAGACTGGCTATTATCTACAAAGAACCTCTGGTACCACAATAATATTGTCTCTGTTTGCTTAGACTGGCTATTATCTACAAAGAACCTCTGGTACCACAATAATATTGTCTCTGTTTGCTTAGACTGGCTATTATCTACAAAGAACCTCTGGTACCACAATAATATTGTCTCTGTTTGCTTAGACTGGCTATTATCTACAAAGAACCTCTGGTACCACAATAATATTGTCTCTGTTTGCTTAGACTGGCTATTATCTACAAAGAACCTCTGGTACCACAATAATATTGTCTCTGTTTGCTTAGACTGGCTATTATCTACAAAGAACCTCTGGTACCACAATAATATTGTCTCTGTTTGCTTAGACTAGCTATTATCTACAAAGAACCTCTGGTACCACAATAATATTGTCTCTGTTTGCTTAGACTGGCTATTATCTACAAAGAACCTCTGGTACCACAATAATATTGTCTCTGTTTGCTTAGACTAGCTATTATCTACAAAGAACCTCTGGTACCACAATAATATTGTCTCTGTTTGCTTAGACTAGCTATTATCTACAAAGAACCTCTGGTACCACAATAATATTGTCTCTGTTTGCTTAGACTGGCTATTATCTACAAAGAACCTCTGGTACCACAATAATATTGTCTCTGTTTGCTTAGACTGGCTATTATCTACAAAGAACCTCTGGTACCACAATAATATTGTCTCTGTTTGCTTAGACTGGCTATTATCTACAAAGAACCTCTGGTACCACAATAATATTGTCTCTGTTTGCTTAGACTAGCTATTATCTACAAAGAACCTCTGGTACCACAATAATATTGTCTCTGTTTGCTTAGACTGGCTATTATCTACAAAGAACCTTTAGTACCACAATAATATTGTCTCTGTTTGCTTAGACTGGCTATTATCTACAAAGAACCTCTGGTACCACAATAATATTGTCTCTGTTTGCTTAGACTGGCTATTATCTACAAAGAACCTCTGGTACCACAATAATATTGTCTCTGTTTGCTTAGACTAGCTATTATCTACAAAGAACCTCTGGTACCACAATAATATTGTCTCTGTTTGCTTCGACTGGCTATTATCTACAAAGAACCTTTAGTACCACAATAATATTGTCTCTGTTTGCTTAGACTGGCTATTATCTACAAAGAACCTCTGGTACCACAATAATATTGTCTCTGTTTGCTTAGACTGGCTATTATCTACAAAGAACCTCTGGTACCACAATAATATTGTCTCTGTTTGCTTAGACTAGCTATTATCTACAAAGAACCTCTGGTACCACAATAATATTGTCTCTGTTTGCTTAGACTAGCTATTATCTACAAAGAACCTCTGGTACCACAATAATATTATCTCTGTTTGCTTAGACTGGCTATTATCTACAAAGAACCTCTGGTACCACAATAATATTGTCTCTGTTTTCTTAGACTGTCTATTATCTGCAAAGAACATCTGGTACCACAATAATATTGTCTCTGTTTGCTTAGACTGGCTATTATCTACAAAGAACCTCTGGTACCACAATAATATTGTCTCTGTTTTCTTAGACTGTCTATTATCTGCAAAGAACCTCTGGTACCACAATAATATTGTCTCTGTTTGCTTAGACTGGCTATTATCTTTAAAGAACCTCTGGTACCACAATAATATTGTCTCTGTTTGCTTAGACTAGCTATTATCTACAAAGAACCTCTGGTACCACAATAATATTGTCTCTGTTTGCTTAGACTAGCTATTATCTACAAAGAACCTCTGGTACCACAATAATAATGTCTCTGTTTGCTTAGACTGGCTATTATCTACAAAGAACCTCTGGTACCACAATAATATTGTCTCTGTTTTCTTAGACTGGCTATTATCTACAAAGAACATCTGGTACCACAATAATATTGTCTCTGTTTGCTTAGACTGGCTATTATCTACAAAGAACCTCTGGTACCACAATAATATTGTCTCTGTTTTCTTAGACTGTCTATTATCTGCAAAGAACCTCTGGTACCACAATAATATTGTCTCTGTTTGCTTAGACTGGCTATTATCTACAAAGAACCTCTGGTACCACAATAATATTGTCTCTGTTTTCTTAGACTGGCTATTATCTACAAAGAACATCTGGTACCACAATAATATTGTCTCTGTTTGCTTAGACTGGCTATTATCTACAAAGAACCTCTGGTACCACAATAATATTGTCTCTGTTTTCTTAGACTGTCTATTATCTGCAAAGAACCTCTTGTACCACAATAATATTGTCTCTGTTTGCTTAGACTAGCTATTATCTACAAAGAACCTCTGGTACCACAATAATATTGTCTCTGTTTGCTTAGACTGGCTATTATCTACAAAGAACCTCTGGTACCACAATAATAATATCTCTGTTTGCTTAGACTGGCTATTATCTACAAAGAACCTCTGGTACCACAATAATATTGTCTCTGTTTTCTTAGACTGTCTATTATCTGCAAAGAACATCTGGTACCACAATAATATTGTCTCTGTTTGCTTAGACTGGCTATTATTTACAAAGAACCTCTGGTACCACAATAATATTGTCTCTGTTTTCTTAGACTGGCTATTATCTACAAAGAACACCTGGTACCACAATAATATTGTCTCTGTTTGCTTAGACTGGCTATTATCTACAAAGAACATCTGGTACCACAATAATATTGTCTCTGTTTGCTTAGACTGGCTATTATCTACAAAGAACCTCTGGTACCACAATAATATTGTCTCTGTTTTCTTAGACTGTCTATTATCTGCAAAGAACATCTGGTACCACAATAATATTGTCTCTGTTTGCTTAGACTGGCTATTATTTACAAAGAACCTCTGGTACCACAATAATATTGTCTCTGTTTTCTTAGACTGGCTATTATCTACAAAGAACACCTGGTACCACAATAATATTGTCTCTGTTTGCTTAGACTGGCTATTATCTACAAAGAACATCTGGTACCACAATAATATTGTCTCTGTTTGCTTAGACTGGCTATTATCTACAAAGAACCTCTGGTACCACAATAATATTGTCTCTGTTTTCTTAGACTGTCTATTATCTGCAAAGAACATCTGGTACCACAATAATATTGTCTCTGTTTGCTTAGACTGGCTATTATTTACAAAGAACCTCTGGTACCACAATAATATTGTCTCTGTTTTCTTAGACTGGCTATTATCTACAAAGAACACCTGGTACCACAATAATATTGTCTCTGTTTGCTTAGACTGGCTATTATCTACAAAGAACATCTGGTACCACAATAATATTGTCTCTGTTTGCTTAGACTGGCTATTATCTACAAAGAACCTCTGGTACCACAATAATATTGTCTCTGTTTGCTTAGATTGGCTATTATCTACAAAGAACCTCTGGTACCACAATAATATTGTCTCTGTTTTCTTAGACTGTCTATTATCTACAAAGAACATCTGGTACCGCAATAATATTGTCTCTGTTTTCTTAGACTGGCTATTATCTACAAAGAACATCTGGTACCACAATAATATTGTCTCTGTTTTCTTAGACTGGCTATTATCTACAAAGAACATCTGGTACCACAATAATATTGTCTCTGTTTTCTTAGACTGTCTATTATCTACAAAGAACATCTGGCACCACAATAATATTGTCTCTGTTTGCTTCGACTGGCTATTATCTACAAAGAACCTCTGGTACCACAATAATATTGTCTCTGTTTTCTTAGACTGTCTATTATCAACAAAGAACATCTGGTACCACAATAATATTGTCTCTGTTTGCTTAGACTGGCTATTATTTACAAAGAACCTCTGGTACCACAATAATATTGTATCTGTTTTCTTAGACTGGCTATTATCTACAAAGAACCTCTGGTACCACAATAATATTGTCTCTGTTTTCTTAGACTGTCTATTATCTACAAAGAACATCTGGTACCACAATAATATTGTCTCTGTTTTCTTAGACTGTCTATTATCTACAAAGAACATCTGGTACCACAATAATATTGTCTCTGTTTGCTTAGACTGGCTATTATTTACAAAGAACCTCTGGTACCACAATAATATTGTCTCTGTTTGCTTAGACTGTCTATTATCTACAAAGAACCTCTGGTACCACAATAATATTGTCTCTGTTTTCTTAGACTGTCTATTATCTACAAAGAACATCTGGCACCACAATAATATTGTCTCTGTTTGCTTCGACTGGCTATTATCTACAAAGAACCTCTGGTACCACAATAATATTGTCTCTGTTTTCTTAGACTGTCTATTATCTACAAAGAACATCTGGCACCACAATAATATTGTCTCTGTTTGCTTCGACTGGCTATTATCTACAAAGAACCTCTGGTACCACAATAATATTGTCTCTGTTTTCTTAGACTGTCTATTATCTACAAAGAACATCTGGTACCACAATAATATTGTCTCTGTTTTCTTAGACTGTCTATTATCTACAAAGAACATCTGGCACCACAATAATATTGTCTCTGTTTGCTTCGACTGGCTATTATCTACAAAGAACCTCTGGTACCACAATAATATTGTCTCTGTTTTCTTAGACTGTCTATTATCTACAAAGAACCTCTGGTACCACAATAATATTGTCTCTGTTTTCTTAGACTGTCTATTATCTACAAAGAACATCTGGCACCACAATAATATTGTCTCTGTTTGCTTCGACTGGCTATTATCTACAAAGAACCTCTGGTACCACAATAATATTGTCTCTGTTTGCTTAGACTGTCTATTATCTACAAAGAACCTCTGGTACCACAATAATATTGTCTCTGTTTGCTTAGACTGTCTATTATCTACAAAGAACATCTGGTACCACAATAATAATGTCTCTGTTTGCTTCGACTGGCTATTATTTACAAAGAACCTCTGGTACCACAATAATATTGTCTCTGTTTTCTTAGACTGGCTATTATCTACAAAGAACATCTGGTACCACAATAATATTGTCTCTGTTTGCTTAGACTGGCTATTATCTACAAAAAACCTCTGGTAACGTAGAGACTACCGTACCTGCATCGTACGTATGCTAAGCTCGCTTGCTGTTGTGGTTTGCCCAAACTGGAAATATATGTTGTATGTGGAATTGTAGCGTTTACGATTTGATGTAAGTTCTGATATAGAAGAGAAATGCAAGCGCGATATCGCGCTAAAGGTCCGCGTCTACTAACGCATGAACTTGTCTCTTTGATTGGCTTACTACCAATCTTACTATGAAAAAAATCACCGGAATGGGCTTTGAACACGGTTCCTAGAGATTCAAAGTCCCACGCTCTACCCACTTCGCCACTGTGCCGTATGAAATTAAGCCGTAAAGCCAACTGTAAATTAACAATAACACCGGCAACACCAACACCAACGGAGTGAATAATCTCGCTACGCGGACGCGCGGACCTAATAACACTTTTATATGAAAGTAGTGATGAAAATATGCGAAGTACTGGTCGAAATATGGAAAATAAAATATAAAGAAATATATAGAAAATAGAGAAATATATACAGAAATGTAAGAAACATAAATACGTAATTTATTCAATATTGATTATCAATAAAATGCGGAAGTGAGCAGATTATACATAGCCGCTTGTTAATGTTACCACCAAATGTTTAATTAATTAATCGTATGGGCATGAAGTATTTGTCAGCATATGGGGCTGCATTACGGCAATTAGTGTTACAGCGTGGTGAATAAGTAACAATATGTTAGTAGGAATGTCATCTACTACTAATGCTAATGCTAATGCCAATGCTAATATAATGTAATAAGTAAATAATACCAATATGCTATTTTTTTTAATAAGACAAATAATATTCAAGATAAATATGACATTAAATTTATAAATAATTACAAAAACACGCAAACTACTGGTTCGCAATATTTACAATTTATTTAAATTCGGTTACGATAAGAGGTTCAGAACCACGAACAACCGAATACAAGACCTCTCTAGGGTCTTCAACAACCACGTAGGCATACCTCCTAGCGGGGTACAGTCACTTCCACAATGAGTCACTTTCCCAATAAAAATCAGACGAGTAACTTGCCCCATAAAATGTTATCTAAAACTAAAAATGAGTCATTTCCCCAATAAGTCACTTACCCAATAAGTCACTTACCCAATAAGTCTCTTACCCAATAAGTCACTTACCCAATAAGTCACTTACCCAATAAGTCTCTTACCCAATAAGTCACTTACCCAATAAGTCACTTACCCAATAAGTCTCTTACCCAATAAGTCACTTACCCAATAAGTCACTTACCCAATAAGTCACTTACCCAATAAGTCACTTACCCAATAAGTCACTTACCCAATAAGTCTCTTACCCAATAAGTCACTTACCCAATAAGTCACTTACTCAATAAGTCACTTACCCAATAAGTCACTTACCCAATAAGTCACTTACCCAATAAGTCACTTACCCAATAAGTCACTTACCCAATAAGTCACTTACCCAATAAGTCACTTACCCAATAAGTCACTTACCCAATAAGTCACTTACCCAATAAGTCACTTACCCAATAAGTCACTTACCCAATAAGTCACTTACCCAATAAGTCACTTACCCAATAAGTCACTTACCCAATAAGTCACTTACCCAATAAGTCACTTACCCAATAAGTCACTTACCCAATAAGTCACTTACCCAATAAGTCACTTACCCAATAAGTCACTTACCCAATAAGTCACTTACCCAATAAGTCACTTACCCAATAAGTCACTTACTCAATAAGTCACTTACCCAATAAGTCACTTACCCAATAAGTCACTTACCCAATAAGTCACTTACCCAATGAGTCACTTACCCAATAAGTCACTTACCCAATAAGTCACTTACCCAATAAGTCACTTACCCAATAAGTCACTTACCCAATAAGTCACTTACCCAATAAGTCACTTACCCAATAAGTCACTTACCCAATAAGTCACTTACCCAATAAGTCACTTACTCAATAAGTCACTTACCCAATAAGTCACTTACCCAATAAGTCACTTACCCAATAAGTCACTTACCCAATAAGTCTCTTACCCAATAAGTCACTTACCCAATAAGTCACTTACCCAATGAGTCACTTACCCAATAAGTCACTTACCCAATAAGTCACTTACCCAATAAGTCACTTACCCAATAAGTCACTTACCCAATAAGTCACTTACCCAATAAGTCACTTACCCAATAAGTCACTTACCCAATAAGTCACTTACCCAATAAGTCACTTACCCAATAAGTCACTTACCCAATAAGTCACTTACCCAATAAGTCACTTACCCAATAAGTCACTTACCCAATAAGTCACTTACCCAATAAGTCACTTACCCAATAAGTCACTTACCCAATAAGTCACTTACCCAATAAGTCACTTACCCAATAAGTCACTTACCCAATAAGTCACTTACCCAATAAGTCACTTACCCAATAAGTCACTTACCCAATAAGTCACTTACCCAATAAGTCACTTACCCAATAAGTCACTTACCCAATAAGTCACTTACTCAATAAGTCACTTACCCAATAAGTCACTTACCCAATAAGTCACTTACCCAATAAGTCACTTACCCAATGAGTCACTTACCCAATAAGTCACTTACCCAATAAGTCACTTACCCAATAAGTCACTTACCCAATAAGTCACTTACCCAATAAGTCACTTACCCAATAAGTCACTTACCCAATAAGTCACTTACCCAATAAGTCACTTACCCAATAAGTCACTTACCCAATAAGTCACTTACCCAATAAGTCACTTACCCAATAAGTCACTTACCCAATAAGTCACTTACCCAATAAGTCACTTACCCAATAAGTCACTTACCCAATAAGTCACTTACCCAATAAGTCACTTACCCAATAAGTCACTTACCCAATAAGTCACTTACCCAATAAGTCACTTACCCAATAAGTCACTTACCCAATAAGTCACTTACCCAATAAGTCACTTACCCAATAAGTCACTTACCCAATAAGTCACTTACTCAATAAGTCACTTACCCAATAAGTCACTTACCCAATAAGTCACTTACCCAATAAGTCACTTACCCAATGAGTCACTTACCCAATAAGTCACTTACCCAATAAGTCACTTACCCAATAAGTCACTTACCCAATAAGTCACTTACCCAATAAGTCACTTACCCAATAAGTCACTTACCCAATAAGTCACTTACCCAATAAGTCACTTACCCAATAAGTCACTTACCCAATAAGTCACTTACCCAATAAGTCACTTACTCAATAAGTCACTTACCCAATGAGTCACTTACCCAATAAGTCACTTACCCAATAAGTCACTTACCCAATAAGTCACTTACCCAATAAGTCACTTACCCAATGAGTCACTTACCCAATAAGTCACTTACCCAATAAGTCACTTACCCAATAAGTCACTTACCCAATAAGTCACTTACCCAATAAGTCTCTTACCCAATAAGTCACTTACCCAATAAGTCACTTACCCAATGAGTCACTTACCCAATAAGTCACTTACCCAATAAGTCACTTACCCAATAAGTCACTTACCCAATAAGTCACTTACCCAATAAGTCACTTACCCAATAAGTCACTTACCCAATAAGTCACTTACCCAATAAGTCACTTACCCAATAAGTCACTTACCCAATAAGTCACTTACCCAATAAGTCACTTACCCAATAAGTCACTTACCCAATAAGTCACTTACCCAATGAGTCACTTACCCAATAAGTCACTTACCCAATAAGTCACTTACCCAATAAGTCACTTACCCAATAAGTCACTTACCCAATAAGTCACTTACCCAATAAGTCACTTACCCAATAAGTCACTTACCCAATAAGTCACTTACCCAATAAGTCACTTACCCAATAAGTCACTTACCCAATAAGTCACTTACCCAATGAGTCACTTACCCAATAAGTCACTTACCCAATAAGTCACTTACCCAATAAGTCACTTACCCAATAAGTCACTTACCCAATAAGTCACTTACCCAATAAGTCACTTACCCAATAAGTCACTTACCCAATGAGTCACTTACCCAATAAGTCACTTACCCAATAAGTCACTTACCCAATAAGTCACTTACCCAATAAGTCACTTACCCAATAAGTCACTTACCCAATAAGTCACTTACCCAATAAGTCACTTACCCAATGAGTCACTTACCCAATAAGTCACTTACCCAATAAGTCACTTACCCAATAAGTCACTTACCCAATAAGTCACTTACCCAATAAGTCACTTACCCAATAAGTCACTTACCCAATAAGTCACTTACCCAATAAGTTACTTACCCAATAAGTCACTTACCCAATAAGTCACTTACCCAATAAGTCACTTACCCAATAAGTCACTTACCCAATAAGTCACTTACCCAATAAGTCACTTACCCAATAAGTCACTTACCCAATGAGTCACTTACCCAATAAGTCACTTACCCAATAAGTCACTTACCCAATAAGTCACTTACCCAATAAGTCACTTACCCAATAAGTCACTTACCCAATAAGTCACTTACCCAATAAGTCACTTACCCAATAAGTCACTTACCCAATGAGTCACTTACCCAATAAGTCACTTACCCAATAAGTCACTTACCCAATAAGTCACTTACCCAATAAGTCACTTACCCAATAAGTCACTTACCCAATAAGTCACTTACCCAATAAGTCACTTACCCAATAAGTCACTTACCCAATAAGTCACTTACCCAATAAGTCACTTACCCAATAAGTCACTTACCCAATAAGTCACTTACCCAATAAGTCACTTACCCAATAAGTCACTTACCCAATAAGTCACTTACCCAATGAGTCACTTACCCAATAAGTCACTTACCCAATAAGTCACTTACCCAATAAGTCACTTACCCAATAAGTCACTTACCCAATAAGTCACTTACCCAATAAGTCACTTACCCAATAAGTCACTTACCCAATAAGTCACTTACCCAATAAGTCACTTACCCAATAAGTCACTTACCCAATAAGTCACTTACCCAATAAGTCACTTACCCAATAAGTCACTTACCCAATAAGTCACTTACCCAATAAGTCACTTACCCAATAAGTCACTTACCCAATAAGTCACTTACCCAATAAGTCACTTACCCAATAAGTCACTTACCCAATAAGTCACTTACCCAATAAGTCACTTACCCAATAAGTCACTTACCCAATAAGTCACTTACCCAATAAGTCACTTACCCAATAAGTCACTTACCCAATAAGTCACTTACCCAATAAGTCACTTACCCAATAAGTCACTTACCCAATAAGTCACTTACCCAATAAGTCACTTACCCAATAAGTCACTTACCCAATAAGTCACTTACCCAATAAGTCACTTACCCAATAAGTCACTTACCCAATAAGTCACTTACCCAATGAGTCACTTACCCAATAAGTCACTTACCCAATAAGTCACTTACCCAATAAGTCACTTACCCAATAAGTCACTTACCCAATAAGTCACTTACCCAATAAGTCACTTACCCAATAAGTCACTTACCCAATAAGTCTCTTACCCAATAAGTCACTTACTCAATAAGTCACTTACCCAATAAGTCACTTACCCAATAAGTCACTTACCCAATAAGTCACTTACCCAATAAGTCACTTACCCAATAAGTCACTTACCCAATAAGTCACTTACCCAATAAGTCACTTACCCAATAAGTCACTTACCCAATAAGTCACTTACCCAATAAGTCACTTACCCAATAAGTCACTTACCCAATAAGTCACTTACCCAATAAGTCACTTACCCAATAAGTCTCTTACCCAATAAGTCACTTACCCAATAAGTCACTTACTCAATAAGTCACTTACCCAATAAGTCACTTACCCAATAAGTCACTTACCCAATAAGTCACTTACCCAATAAGTCACTTACCCAATGAGTCACTTACCCAATAAGTTGCTTAAAATTCCCATGACTCTATAAAATTAAATGTATTCTCTCATAACATGTCTGTCTCTATTACGGGCTTTTATTATAGGAAGGGATCTAGGGGTCTTTACCCTTCTTTATAAAATGGCAGCTGGCTTTGAAATTAATACTCAATATCTCAAGAACCTGTGGCCTAGTGGTTATAGTCTCGGCTTCAACCTCGAGGTCCCATGTTCGAATCCGACACCACGCTGATGAGACCCAGTAAGGTCGAAACGCGTACGTGGTTTGGAGAGATATGAGATACTAATTTCAAGAAAAATTACACGATTCTTAAATTTGTACACTACTCAGTTTAAAAGTACGCATGTGATGGGATTAGTCCTACAATTGCGCCAATAAAAGATGAGTTATTTTCGGTAAAATAAACTTATCATTCGAGGTAAAGACCCCTAGATGCCTTCCTATTATAATAAATGCATAATAACAAACACCTCGAAAAATACAGCTTGCCAACACATTGTCACTATCTATTTCGGGCAACATATTGATAATAAATGTTTCGGTTATGGAATTCACTCCAGTTTATTTAGTTTTTATTTTTTTCGCGGGCATCACAAACCCAACATTCTACAAACTGAATTTCTCCGCACTTCCATTCTACTACTAGGATGCATGCTGCATTGCAGCTGCATTTTTAAGAATGCTGTGCCGGCTTGTCAACAAAATTGCGCCGCCACAATTCCCTATCACCCATGAGCACTTCCATAACAATGGAGATATGTTATATATATAGTTGTAGTATTGATGTAATGATGTAGAGTTATGATGTATTATTAAGGCTTGGCAAGTGGAGAGAGCCTCGCTAAAGAGTACTAGTCTATTACAGCTGAACACCAGTACAGCAGTACTGGTACTGGTATTAATATACATCATGTGATCTGCCATCTGCTTGACTTTCGATTGTAGCCAAATATATTAACTATTTAATAAATGCTAATGCGTAACTGATTAATTTAATATTGAACTGTACACAGTTTACTATACAGTGGCTGATTGCGGCCAATTATTTCCATTTTTTAAATTCTTTTTAACCCGGGTGAAAAACATTTATCACCCGGGTGAAAAACAACAGAACTCTGAACACATGTAGTTAGTTTCCTTATAAATAATATCGAATAATGCTGATTTTGATCCAGATTCACTCTTGGCGAATTAATATCTCGATTAATCTTATTAATCAATTAAGGGACAGGATCACGTTATTGTGGCATGTTATTCTAACCAAAACAATCAACGAAAGTCAATAGTTAAACATTCAAATATTTTTCACCCGGGTGATAAATGTTTTTCACACGGGTGATAAATGTTTTTCATTCGGGTGATAAATGTTTTTCACCCGGGTGATAAATGTTTTTCACCCGTGTGATAAATGTTTTTCACCCGGGTGATAAATGTTTTTCACCCGGGTGATAAATGTTTTTCACGCGGGTGATAAATGTTTTTCACCTGGGTGAAAAACATTTAAAAAATGGAAATAATTGGCCGCAATCAGCCACCGTAATAATAATAATAATAATACTAATGCTGTAATGCCGCCACCCAAGAATCCGCAACCTACCTCTTACAGATTACTCTCCTACAGATTAGAGATAATCCTCAAGTCGATGCAGGAGCAATCAATGGTAATCCAAGACAAACTCAAACCTCTAGAAGCTCTCTCTGCTTTAATCGATAATTTGAAATGGGAGAACTCCGTACTCAAGGAAGATGTGAAAAAACTTAAACTCGAGAACGAAAATCTGAAATCGGAGAATGACAGCATGGACCAGTACCGTACTTGCGCCGTAACAACATATTGGTCCCCAGAATCGGAGAAAACGGGGGAGAAATCGGGGTCTCCAGAAAACAAAGGAATCCAGATTCGGCTGATCAAGATACCGACAAGGTTTAGGTGTGTCAGCTAGTCGAGAATCTCGGGGTAGCAACCCGGAATATTGATCTTTTCCACTGACTTGGATCCCTACCAGTGGTAACCAGGTTGGCGGTGGTAAGCCTCACTGCCACCCTATTATAATCCGATTCATCAGACACTCATCTCGGCGAATGATGTTCCTCAACAAACGGAAACTTCCGAAGGGTATCTACCTATCGGAACATTTAACAGCCCGTCGATCTGCGCAATTACGTCGTGTTAATGTGGGGCGAGCCACGAAGTTGGCGGAGCCTTAGCGAATTGACACTGTTAGGGGGTGGGTAAATTTATGCAAATAGTTGTCGTCGTCGTCGTCGTCGTTGTCGTCGTCGTCGTCGTCGTCGTCGTTGTCGTCGTCGTCGTCGTCGTCGTCGTTACGATTTTGACATGCTAATAACTTTGTCGGATTTAAAGCTGCCAAGTTGAAAATTTGTAGGTATCAATATGAGCAAAAGTTGAGATTTTTGAGAGACTTTCAGACACCATCAGTGCAATGGTCTCCCGCTAGAGGGCCACATGTCTAAACATTAAATGCCCTCCCATTTCTTTGCTTTTAATCCGTTTAAGCTGAAACTTGGCAGATATGTATTAGACCATTAGCTGTGACTTTCAAAGGAGGCGAATCCATATGCAGTTCTCCAGTCTGCCGCTAGAGGGCCAACGTGACAACGACAACTATTTGCATAAATTGACCCACCCCCTAACAGTGTCAATTCGCTAAGGCTCTGCCAACTTCGTGCTGCGCGAAGTCCCCACTTCGTGTATTGCAACGTAGCAAAGCAATATATGCTGCTTACACGTTGAATGGGTCAATCTTTGTTAGGATTGCTGTAGAAAGCGGACCAATGCGTATCAAGAATGACGGTGATATTGAAGCTCTCAAAGCATCACTTCGCCACCTACCCGGTGTGGCTACATTGAACCGCAGGGAACAGTCGGCAGAGCGTCTGTCATCTTTGCATAAATCCTCTGATCACACTATCAGGGCGACTTCGAATAACGTGTACGACAAACTACCCGCTGATGACAACGAAAACCTTTCCGACGAGGAAGTTTAATCTGCTACTTATTATGATTTTCACTGGGTCAGGCATCGGGTATTAAGTAATTGTTAAAATTACTAATAAAATAACAATTAAAAATAACATTAAATTCATTAATATACAGCCTCAAAAAACATGTAATATTTAGGAATATAATATTTCATAGACATTATGAACTACACCTTTATTTAATAACCTTTATGTTAAAGTCAGGAAATAGACTCTTATCAAACAGCTTTATTTTGGTTACTTTTACAGTTAGGCAAGGTGATGGTTTGTTTTCATCGGGTAGTTTTGCTGCACACGCTAACTGCATATCGAAATCTTATATTTTTATCAGAGAATCATTCAATTTCTGTGCGTATGATATTTATGCCTAACTCATGTTGTATACCACCGTGAACCTTCTTTATATGTTGCCTAGCAGCAGTTATGGTAGTGCTGAACTCTCATTGGTAACTACCGGTAAAGGTATTCTTATGCCCTATTGGCTGTTCTATTTTTGCAGTATTGCTTGCTTATATAGTCGATGTTCATTCCATTAGTTCCAGGCGTAACATAACAACATATTAGCCTGTTGCGAGTCATTGTAACTACCGGACTCGTAAGATTTCACCTTGCTGCATGCATTGTAGCTTGCTGCATGTATTTTAACATCTTGTTGCATAAATTATTGCATTATCATTATTTACTATTATTGCTTTACTATTGTTGATTAACATACAAGACCAGAGATCAAACCAACTCGATTTCCACACGGTTAGTGCTGACTGCGCCCTGTCTGTAATAGATTCGGTTCATTTTAGTGCGAGTGTGTGCGTCCATAGTACTGCAATAATATTCCCCAACTGGCAACTAATATCAATTGGCACTATGTATGCAGCATGAGTGAACTGTGCGCTTACCACGCACTAAGTCCAACATAGTGTCGTACCTGTAATATATATAAACCACACGTACATTTACTCGCCAACAACACAATATAACAGAACGGTTTACACGTAACTATCATCCCCCCTTGAAGCAGTTTGTAAGCACCGAAGCTTTATACTTATAATAATTGGTTATACATTCAGTTTAGATATATATATTAGATAATATATATATACACCCATACTTTGTGAGTGTACCCCAAGGCACTTGATAACACTCATAAGAGTTACAGACAGACTCGTAACGGCATCTGTAGGTCAGCCTCCCGTAAAAGCCTTGACAGAGAAATATTCCTTTCCATTCACTGCCCCCAGAACAGTGAAATATTTACTTCCAACACTGCTCCAAGACAGTGCCCCCCCCCCCCCCCCCCCGTAGAATCAATTATATCACCACCATAACATCGAATGGTTGGTTACCGTAGGCTGTAGTGAAACTGATCACTTTACTATACTTACTGCGTCCAACAGTTTCCGTGTAAGTAAACTACTTCTATGAAGCGCCGTTTACGCCAAAACTATCTGAATAAATATTATACTCAAGATTATGAAGCGCCGTTTATGCCAAAACTATCTGAATAAATATTATACTCAAGATGTGTCAGTAAAAAATATTATACTTAAGATGTATCTAAAATCTCGGCCGTTTTCTCGGCGGAGTTTTTCTCGGCCGAGTTTTTCTCGCTCAAGAATTGATAATCTTAAAAGTTGTAACAGCGGGAAATTTTTCGGAAAAACTCGGCCGAGAAAAACTCGGCCAAGAATCTCGGCCGAGAATCTCGGCCGAGAAAAACTCGGCCGAGATCTCGGCCGAGAAAAACTCCGCCGAGAAAAACTCGGCAGAGAAAACTCCGAGAAGCCGAGAACTCCGAGAAACTCAGCCGAGAATCTCGGCTGAGAATTTAGATACATCTTAAGTATAATATTTTTTATTGACACATCTTGAGGATAATATTTATTCAGATAGTTTTGGCGTAAACGGCGCTTCATATACTTCAACTGCATGTAGAACTAGTGTTGTATTATTTTCATATGTTTTTATTTTATTTGATATTGAGAACTGAATTCTTTATCGACGAATTGTTAGGGGATTTGACTACTACTACTAGGATCGGCATGCTGCATTGCAGCTGCATTTTTAAGAATGCTGTGCCGGCTTGTCAACAAAATTGCACCGCCACAACTCCCTATCACCCATGACATTTGCTAGATCATCCGCATCTTCAAGGCCAGTGTCCTTTAGGATGCGTCTCAAGAAAGTCATGGGCTGTCCACCATGCTTATTCACTCCATGAGGCTGCCAAAGTACAAGATTATGCACTGGCTGGTCCTCACGGCGAAAGCAATGTCCTGCAAAGCGGAGGCGATTTTGTTCTAGTGTCAAGCTTGGGGGAACAAATGAGACACCTCCAATGTTATATAGTGTCTGGTTGGAGATGTGTGCATTGTACTTGACACAATGTACCCGGCGTAGCATTCTTGTGAATGTGCCATCCAGAGATTTGGTGTCCTCAGCAGTTAGAGCCCAGCATGGACTCCCGTAGAGGAGTACTGGAACTACTGCTGCTCTAAATAATCTGACCTTAAGTTTCCGATTAATTCTAGGTGACTTCCAAATCCTGGAAAGCCTATTCAAGGCTGCCCATGCCTTTCCCTTACGTATTCGAAGGTCCTCACCTGACTTCCGGATCCATGATCCCAGGTAACAGAAGTCGTCCACATGCTCAAGCATGCCATCCTTTGAGCTTATGCTCATCCGATCAGAGACTTGCTGAGGACTTTCAAAGTTAACTGTCAGAATTTTGGTCTTTCTGGAGTTAATAAAAAGACCAACACTAGAAGCAGCATGTTCTAATGAGCTGAGGAGCCGCTGGGCTCCCTCTAATGATTCTGAGAGTACTCCTAAGTCATCAGCAAAGTCTAGATCAGTTAGGTACTTGGCAGGATTTCCTCGACTTCTGGAGCCAGTAGGTGGAGTTATCATCACCCCATCATCATTATGATGATCTAAGGACATGCGTAGAACATAGTCAACCACAATAATGAACAAGAATGGTGCAAGTGTGTCTCCTTGGAGGACGCCCCATAACACTTCAAATGGTTCTGTGTCACCGTCAACAGTAGACACAAATGTTGTCGAACCATCGTATACTGATCTGATTGCTGCAATAATTTCATCAGGAATCCCATATAATGAAAGTATGCTGAACATACGTGAGCGAGAGACTGAATCAAAGGCCTTGAAGAAGTCAACAAAGATAACAGCCAGATGCCTGTCTTTCTTTTTTGATAACTCTTCAATTATCCTTCTAAGTGCCAAAATGGGCTCCATGGTCCCACGACCTTTACGGAACCCATTCTGATTTCCACGTAGCAGTCTCTCAATGGGATCCCTGATGCGATTTAATAGAATTCTATTGTATAGTTTTGCAGCAATCGAGATCAATGAGATTCCCCGAAAAGAACCATAGAGTGTTAGGTTGCCCTTCTTGGGAACTGGCACCAACTTATTTGTTTTCATTTCTTGTGGGACTCTTGTTGTACGGTACATGTCTACTATGATGGGATAGATGAGCTTTAAACACTCAGGTATTTTAAAGACCTCAGGGGGAACACCATCTACTCCACTGGCACGATTGGTCTTAATGCTCTTTGCAGCAGCCTTCACTTCTGCAAAGGAGATATCGCCAATGGGAATATCTGGGAGTACAGACTCAGACACTTTTACTTCTATAAAGTTATCAGGCAATACCCTGTCATTATTGAGGAGCTTTTCAAAGTGGGCTTTCCAACCATTGAGGCGATCGGCTGGTGATTCAGCCTTAACCTTGGTGGTTGGTTGGCTTTTCCGCCCAGTAAGCAGATTGATCGATTTCCATGCCTGGGATGATTGCCTGCTGTCGTCAGCATCATTGATGGCATCAACCTGTTGGTTTATTAGCTCCTGTAGATTAACAGAGTACTGCCTGTTCAGGGACCTAGATGCAGCTTTAACTGCATTCTTGGCCGCTGTAGTCTGTTTGAGTCGGGACTCTTTCTGCGCCTTATGAAGGTCATTTCGGCACTTCTGAATTTTGTTGTCAGTCCAGGGGGCCCTTTTCCTGTTTCGAGGGTATACAGGAACTGTTTCTGCAGCTGCTAACTTAACTGCTTCTTTAAAGGCAGTATAGCCCTCACAGTGATCTGCCGCCTCAGAGGCAAGAGCCTCATACCTGTTGGTCAGCTGTAGTGTGAAGCTGGATCTCACACTTGGCTGTTGCAACAGAGAGGACCAGTCATGCCGTGGCAAGGCAGATTTCGTTGTTCTGCTAGCACGCAGACTAAGTCTTACCTTGGCCACAATAAGGCGGTGATCACTGGAGAAGGGTCGAAGTGTAAATGCATTACAGTCTTGTATAGAGCTCCTGTATTTCCTACGAAACAGAATATGGTCTATCTGGGACTTGTGACCACTGGGTCCACTATGAGTCCATAGCTTTCCAGTTCGCTTCTTGAACTGGGTTCCAGCCGAAAACAATCCATTTCCAGAGATAAAATCCTGAAGATGGACAGAATTTCGGTTAACACTATTGCTATAGACCCAGGGCGATGTAGGTGATTGATGCAGACTTGCATTAAAGTCTCCCAGGAATGTTAAGAATGCATGCTGATCCACTCCATCAGTTGCTGCTTGTAGATTGTGGTAGAAATTTTCCACCTCCTCTACAGGGGCAACACTAGTTGGAGAGTAGCACACAATCAGAACCACCTTAGGAAACTTCTTAGCCAGTCTTCCAGAACATGAGAAGTGGCAACGGATGATGCGGTTAGAGATTTGGTCTATTTTGTCCAATGCTGCATGTGCAGTTGGATTCATCAATAGACCAATTCCACCATTGCCACTATCATCTGCTGACGCGAGGGCGAGTCGCCAACCGCCCCCCATGTCCTTAATCAGAACCTCATCAGAGAACCAGATCATAAAACCATTATTTTATTTGATATTGAGAACTGAATTCTTTATCGACGAATTGTTAGGGGATTTGAAACACTGTGCCGACCTGTGTCGGCACCTGTGTTGTCACCTGTGTCTGCACCTGTGTCGGCACCTGTGTCGGCACCTGTGTCGGCACCTATGTCGGCACCTGTGTCGGCACCTTTGTCGGCACCTGTGTCGGAACCTGTGTCGGCACCTGTGTCGGTACAGCGTCTACACCCAATGTGTTCTACATGTTGGGATGTCAAGTATATTTGCAACTTTAACTCTGTCTTCGTTCAATCCAATACTCCACTAAAAAATCAGTCAGCTATAATCACAACCGTTGTCGTGCAGACTTATATTGATACTGGACGATTAAATTGACAGACTGGCTTTCTAGTGAATAATTTATAATAAAAATAATTTAATAATATTCCAGAGGCTGTATTTCTGAACGTGCCCGGAGTTGTTAGTGGGGCCTATTACAAGACTCAGTCTGGTACTGGTAAACTACCACAACACTGTGTTGTCAATCTAATGATTATATTAATTCACAGCGATTATCAGAAAATACACAGCCACAATTGAATCTCCACTTGGCGATGCATGGCATAATGAAAGCAATGGCAGGCAGGTATGGGCTGTAAGGAGTTTAATTCGGAGTTACGCAATGGGTTGGGTGGCTGGCTACAACACATTATAATGGGAGGGGGGGGGGGGGGTGTGGTGTGTGCAGGTCCGCAGCTTGTACAATGTACACGAAGTGGGGACTTCGCGCAGCACGAAGTTGGCAGAGCCTTAGCGAATTGACACTGTTAGGGGGTGGGTCAATTTATGCAAATAGTTGTCGTTGTCACGTTGGCCCTCTAGCGGCAGACTGGAGAACTGCAGATGGATTCGCCTCCTTTGAAAGTCACAGCTAATGGTCTAATACATATCTGCCAAGTTTCAGCTGAAACGGATTAAAAGCAAAGAAATGGGAGGGCATTTAATGTTTAGACATGTGGCCCTCTAGCGGGAGACCATTGCACTGATGGTGTCTGAAAGTCTCTCAAAAATCTCAACTTTTGCTCATATTGATACCTACAAATTTTCAACTTGGCAGCTTTAAATCCGACAAAGTTATTAGCATGTCAAAATCGTAACGACGACGACGACGACAACGACGACAACGACGACGACGACAACGACGACGACGACGACGACGACGACAACTATTTGCATAAATTGACCCACCCCCTAACAGTGTCAATTCGCTAAGGCTCCGCCAACTTCGTGGCTCGCCCCACAATGATATAGTAATAGTCCACAACAAGAGAGGGTATGGGATCACTGGGGCTATATTGATGCCTGGTCTTACAACGACCTGTGAGCAAAAGTGTGGTTTGTCGGCCGGATGGTTAAAACCCTCCATTAATTAAAAATGAAGAGCATAATTTAATAAGTATTACTAACCCAATTCGATTTTTAATATTGAAAAAATTATAATTACAATACGTTAAACTGAATTAAAAAATACGTAACTAAATGATGTACATAACATAGTTTACTTTAAAACAAAATTAGGTTTTCAATAAAATTACCTTATCAGAGTATTAAAATTAAATTACGTACATTTTTAGAAGGTATTTTAGGGGGTGCGCTGGCGCTTGGATTTATTTATTTATTTAATTACATTTATTAGTATATTATTTATTTATTTATTTAATTACATTTATTAGTATAATTATTTATTTATTTCTTTAATTACATTTATTAGTATAATTATTTATTTATTTCTTTAATTACATTTATTAGTATAATTATTTATTTATTTCTTTAATTACATTTATTAGTATAATTATTTATTTATTTCTTTAATTACATTTATTAGTATAATTATTTATTTATTTATTTAATTACATTTATTAGTATAATTATTTATTTATTTCTTTAATTACATTTATTAGTATAATTATTTATTTATTTCTTTAATTACATTTATTAGTATAATTATTTATTTATTTCTTTAATTACATTTATTAGTATAATTATTTATTTATTTCTTTAATTACATTTATTAGTAATAATTATTCATTTATTTCTTTAATTACATTTATTATGTTCGCGGTATTTCAACTTTTCATAACGCGAGTTGAATATTTTTTGTATTTATTTAAAATGATTATTCCGATATCACTACTGGGTGCGGGACCATGGGTTTTGGGCACATTCAATAAACTGGGGGCGATTTATGGGCGAATATTGGGGCAACTTACAGGGTACGGGAATAATTTCATGTTTATAAGGGCCAGGGGTGGGAGGAAAAGTTAAGCAGTATTCAGGTTAGCCTGAGTACTATTAGGCCCTGGCCAACTTCCTGCTGCCTGTAGAGGTGGATTTGGTAACGCGCCAGGCCTAAAGGACAAGGACTGCCCTTAGCGGTCCCTGGCCAACAACAGCAGTTATTACGAGACTGAAAAGAACTCGGAACGCTGACTGCTTGTGTCAGGGATTTGCGACGGGAAACGACAGCCCCCTTAGCTAAGCTGTACTGGTTCTCGATGACCGATCCCTTCGGGGTTCGCGAGGGGTGGGACGGACATGCGAAAGGGTTGGCCGACTAACGACTGCCCCCTTAGCTAAGCCGTACTGGTTCTCGATGACCGATCCCTTCGGGGTTCGCGAGGGGTGGGACGGACATGCGAAAGGGCTGGCCAACTGACAGAGGAAGGGTTTGACGAGGACTGCCCTTAGCGGTCTCTGGTCAGCAGCAGTTACTACGAGCCTGAAAAGGACATCGGAACGCCGGCTGCTCGTACCAGGGATTTGTGACGGGAACAGACGACAGACCCCTTAGCTAAGCCGTACTGGTTCTCGATGATTGTTCCCTTCGGGGTTCGTGAGGGGTGGGACGGACATGCGACGGGGTCGAAAGACAAAGGACTCGACTCTACTGACCTACCGACTGTTCGGAGCAGTTTCTCGGCCACCGAAGTGACTACGAGCCTGAATAAGGACTCGGAAAGCCTAGGTGGTTGGGTCTCTGCGATGAACCGACGGACCCTTAGCCAAGCCGGGCTGGTTCTCGATGATCGAACCCTTCGGGGTTCGGGAGGGGTGGAACGGACACGCAACAGGGTTGACCGACACCGACACTACGGCACTATGACTAGGACCGAGGGAAAAATCTGGGGAACATTAGGTAGGCTAAAATCTGAGCGAACAGTGGGTAATTATATAATATACTGTAGGAATTTATATTGTCGTGTATAATTATTGTGAATATTTGGTGTATATTGAGTTGGGGAAGCCCAATTAATTCTCAATCAGGTTTCAACTGTAGGAAGTTACATTAAAGAGTATATCCAACCAATGCGACTTTTCCTCAACCGCAATCCTGCATTTAAAAAATTCCTCCTTCTCCAAATTCAATATCCGGTGACTGGCCGGGACTCCGTGGTCTGTAAAGTCACGTATCCAGCATCGGCGTTTTTCCCCCCTGGTGTTGGGATAACGGCAACAAAATTGAGAATTAATGCGGTCAATTTTGATAGGGTATCAAAATTGAGAATTAATGGTCAATTTTGACAGGGTGTCAAAATTGAGAATTAACACGGTCAACTTCAACTGGTGGAAGTTGGAAATTCTTCAATACTCTTCAAACTCTCTCCGTGCTTACCCAGCACCCACTACGAGGAAACTCTTGTATTTGAGTTAAGACAAAGTCGTGGTTTAATTAATCAACAAGCTCGATCTAACCAACTCGTAGTCGGCAAATCACATATTGGAGAGTCGTTGTCGAGGTGGAAGTACAAGGAACAAACGTCGGACGATTCAGGATTACCGTTCGGGTGGTCCAGGCTGAGTACAATACTTACGAGGAGCTATTCTACGACATCGCATATCTTGCTATCAACGAGGCGTTGGAATAATGGCAAACAACGTATCCGATATCGATGAGATGGACCACCACACAGATTCGGAAGCCGATGAGGTACCGAACATCAAGAACATTGTGACGGGATCCAGGAAGGATCCCGGTTTATCCGGTGTTAGTTCACGCGTCCCCGCCGTGTGTGAAGAGTAAATGAGTTCGTGTCGTTCATTGTATATAATAACTGGTATAAAGATATAGATATAGATATGGATTGTCGTACACGGAAGGCGGGATACGGTAACTAAAGTCCCGGTCCTTCCCTAGCTAAACTATCTAACCTAACTAGCACCAATATGATACTGGGATAACTGAATGAGATGATTACTGCCAACTGGTTATATTGCATGGATGGCCTAATCACTCTACTCAATCGGTGCCTTTCCCCCCTCTGATTGGTTGATACCCTTGTTGGCGCCATCTGGAGTGATCCCCTTCACTCCACCTGTTCTCTCTCTGTTAGGGGTTTGGCCCCTGACCCTTATTGTGTGTTTCTCCTTCCCACTTTGTTGGGGTGACACGAGTTGGTTATTACCCAATCTCGTGTCCCCCAATATTGCTTATCGGCTTACTTTATGGGCTAGTGTTAGCGGGATTGAATAAGCTAACACTCCCCCCCATGCTATCTACCTGGTGAGAAGATAGCATCAACCAAAAAGTGCGCTACAATCCCGCTGGATCCCGATCTAGCATCGGGTGTGGGGTGGAATTCTTTTCTCTCGGAGCCGGCTTTCCAGGCCGCTCCCTATGGGTATGATAATGCTACCCTGTACGCCTGGCGTCCCATGTCGGGCCGATCGTGCTCACCTCTCACACGATTTTTGTTTCCCCAACACTTTCGCCCTGACTCTACTCTTCTCTCACTCTGACTCTCGGGCTTCTCTGTCCCTCAATCAGCCTCTTACTTCTCCCCCCCCCACACTAGGATTGCATCCGCACCCTCTCTGCACTCCTTACTATCACTCTTCCCTCGACCCCTCATTTACTATCTCATTCCTTCTGACGATTCTCACCCCCCCTCCGTGCCGTCGCACTCAGGAAATGTGAAATCGTCTTATGTCTCGTCCATAGTCCCATAGTCAGTTGTCCTCCCAGTCCCAGTAGCTAATTGAGAAAGGTTGTATGACTATAGTACTTACACCACTCTCTCCGCACTCCGCACTATCACCTCTCCACTCTCTGTCACTCCCTAAGGCTTTAATCTCTAATGCTACCTCTGTGCTATCATACTATCTACCTACTACTTACTTACTAACTTCTTATCTAACTAACTCTGCTAACTACTAACTCTTACTACTTCTAGCTCTAACTGATAGCCTCTAACTTTATACTGACTCTAACTTTCTACTAAGTCTAACTAACTCCTACTAACTCTCTACTTCTACTAACTCTACTTGACTCCTCTGAGTCTACCAACTCTCTAGCCCTTTAACTAGAACTCCCTAACTCTACCCACTCTTCTAACTACGTGGCGCTTGCGGTGCCCACAACCCCTTTACTACTACTTCCTTCTACATGGCGCTTGCGGTGCCCACAACCACTCTACTATGTGGCACCCTTTGTGCCCTTCTACTACTCAACTACCTCTCTAACTCTACTACCTGGCACCCTATGTGCGCTCTCTACTACTCTACTCTATCTCTAACTTACTTCCTTTACATCTACTCCCTTTACGTCTACTCGCCTACACGTGACGCTCTGAATGCCGGCAGAGTGGGTACGTTAATCATGTGAACTACTACTAACTCTTACTAACTCTACTACTAACTCTTACTATCTGGCACCCTTCGTGCCCTTCTACTAACTCTTACTATCTGGCACCCTTCGTGCCCTTCTACTAACTCTTACTATCTGGCACCCTTCGTGCCCTTCTACTCCTCTACTACCTCTCTAACTCTTTTTGTGCCCGGCACCTCTTGTGCCCGGCACCCACCCTAATTAACATACCCTGCTCTTACATCAAACACGTCATCACGCCCATGCCCCACTAAGTTCAACGCATTCCCTACTAACTCTAACTGCGTGGCGCTTCCGGTGCCCACAACCCTTCTACTGCTACTACTTTCTTTCTAACTCTTACTTTCTCTAACTAACTAGCGGTACTACGTACCCTTTAACTCTTACTCTTTTCTCTTACTATCGGTACTACGTACCCTTTAACTCTTACTCTTTTCTCTTACTGTCGGTACTACGTACCCTTTAACTACTCCAGCTAACTAGCTAGCGGTACTACGTACCCCCTAACTAACTAACTGACTAACTAACTAATGGTACTACGTACCCTCTAACTACTCCAGCTAACTAGCTAGCGGTACTACGTACCCTCTAACTAACTAACTGACTAACTCTTACTACCTAACTTCTACCTACTTTATTATTTAATTATTTTAATTAAATAATTATTTTATATTTTATGCGTGGGAAGGGCGTCTCGCCCTCATTCCCACCCCCCTCAGTCCAAAACTTTGGACGACTAAAAACTCTCAGGTGCCCCTTCTTCCAGTAGGCACTCTCCCGCTGCCCTCCTATACGTTCTCTAACTCTTCGCCACACTCTCTTCGGTACTACCTCTGCTGGCCTCCCCCTTCGTATGTGCGCTGGCATTAAAGGCCTCGACGACCCCCGCTTGTCCCTCGGTATACACGGCGTCTGCCCATGTAATGCCCCCTCGCACTGTGTCAGTCCTGCGTGTGTATGCAACACACCTCCTTCTACTTTCCCGACTCCTTTATGTTTGCTCATGGGCTTCTCTGCCCCTGGTTTAGTCCTTTCACATGCTCTCCTTTTCCAACATTCTCCGGATCTGTGTCCTTTTACCACACATCGATGACATAGTCCGTTTGCGTCTGTGTAGGCTACACGATCTCGTTTGGGCAACGCTTGCCAGTACTTACAACTCCTGGTCTTATGGGTTCCGTCCCGATGTAATTGACATTTGGATCCTGGATTATAGCGTTTCCTGTATAGTCCTTCACGTATCGTGCCTAGGTTTATATGTACCGATTTAGTGTTTCGATTGTCTACACTCGGCCTACTGGGTATATTGGGATTGTGTTTATTTTTGGTGTTATTTTCTTTCTGTCCCTGCCACGGTGTGGCTCTGCTACCAGCTAACTGTGGACTAGGCAATCATCCCAGGCATGGAAATCGGTCAATCTGCTTACTGGGCGGAAAAGCCAACCAACCACCAAGGTTAAGGCTGAATCACCAGCCGATCGCCTCAATGGTTGGAAAGCCCACTTTGAAAAGCTCCTCAATAATGACAGGGTATTGCCTGATAACTTTATAGAAGTAAAGGTGTCTGAGTCTGTACTCCCAGATATTCCCATTGGCGATATCTCCTTTGCAGAAGTGAAGGCTGCTGCAAAGAGCATTAAGACCAATCGTGCCAGTGGAGTAGATGGCGTTCCCCCTGAGGTCTTTAAAATACCTGAGTGTTTAAAGCTCATCTATCCCATCATAGTAGACATGTACCGTACAACAAGAGTCCCACAAGAAATGAAAACAAATAAGTTGGTGCCAGTTCCCAAGAAGGGCAACCTAACACTCTATGGTTCTTTTCGGGGAATCTCATTGATCTCGATTGCTGCAAAGCTATACAATAGGATTCTATTAAATCGCATCAGGGATCCCATTGAGAGACTGCTCCGTGGAAATCAGAATGGGTTCCGTAAAGGTCGTGGGACCATGGAGCCCATTTTGGCACTTAGAAGGATAATTGAAGAATTAACAAAAAAGAAAGACAGGCATCTGGCTGTTATCTTTGTTGACTTCTTCAAGGCCTTTGATTCAGTCTCTCGCTCACGTATGTTCAGCATACTTTCATTATATGGGATTCCTGATGAAATTATTGCAGCAATCAGATCAGTGTACGATGGTTCGACAACATTTGTGTCTACTGTTGACGGTGACACAGAACCATTTGAAGTGTTATGGGGCGTCCTCCAAGGAGACACACTTGCACCATTCTTGTTCATTATTGTGGTTGACTATGTTCTACGCATGTCCTTAGATCATCATAATGATGATGGGGTGATGATAACTCCACCTACTGGCTCCAGAAGTCGAGGAAATCCTGCCAAGTACCTAACTGATCTAGACTTTGCTGATGACTTAGGAGTACTCTCAGAATCATTAGAGGGAGCCCAACGGCTCCTCAGCTCATTAGAACATGCTGCTTCTAGTGTTGGTCTTTTTATTAACTCCAGAAAGACCAAAATTCTGACAGTTAACTTTGAAAGTCCTCAGCAAGTCTCTGATCGGATGAGCATAAGCTCAAAGGATGGTATGCTTGAGCATGTGGACGACTTCTGTTACCTGGGATCATGGATCCGGAAGTCAGGTGAGGACCTTCGAATACGTAAGGGAAAGGCATGGGCAGCCTTGAATAGGCTTTCCAGGATTTGGAAGTCACCGAGAATTAATCGGAAACGTAAGGTCCGATTATTTAGAGCAGCAGTAGTTACAGTACTCCTCTACGGGAGTCCATGCTGGGCTCTAACTGCTGAGGACACCAAATCTCTAGATGGCACATTCACAAGAATGCTACGCCGAGTTCATTGTGTCAAGTACAATGCACACATCTCCAACCAGACACTATATAACATTGGAGGTGTCTCATTGGTTCCCCCAAGCTTGACACTAGAACAAAATCGCCTCCGCTTTGCAGGACATTGCTTTCGCCGTGAGGACCAGCCAGTGCATAATCTTGTACTTTGGCAGCCTCATGGAGTGAATAAGCATGGTGGACAGCCCATGACTTTCTTGAGACGCATCTTAAAGGACACTGGCCTTAAAGATGCGGATGATCTAGCAAATGTCATGGGTGATAGGGAGTTGTGGCGGTGCAATTTTGTTGACAAGCCGGCACAGCATTCTTAAAAATGCAGCTGCAATGCAGCATGCCGATCCTAGTAGTAGTAGTAGTAGTGGACTAGCAGTCCCCTGTATGGCCGCGTGTGGTAGCGACTGTCTGCACGACCTTCTCTCGTCCAAGGGGTTCGATGTTCTTGCTCCTATTGGGGTATATTGTCGATATTGTGATGGGGGAATGTCACCCTGTCCCCCCCCCGGCCGGTATGTTTGGTACTGGGGTTGATGTTAATGTATTGGGGCCCATACATCTATCTCCAATAACTCCCCCCTCCCCTGGATATATGTTATGTCCCTGTGTGTTATAGTCATGCTGCTGTACCGATATAGGCCTACCCACTTCTTGCCTACCTACCGGTATGTACTCCGCAGCTTCCGGGTTTAATCCCGTCGTTCGCGCTACCCTATCGCCTACTCTACCTCTCCCAGCATGGCCTATAATAGTATGTGCAGTAAGGCCTACAGTATGTCCTGCAGTCTGCATGTGCCCTCTCGAACCGAAGTTTAATCTTCGCGAATCTCGAATCTCCCGGCGACTACCACACTCTCGATCGGCAGCTATATCCCGTCGGGAAGCTTCTCTTCGATCCCCACTCCTGTTCTCAACTTTGTATTGGTACGTCCTGTACCCCCCTCCTGGCGCGCGGTGCGTTTCTCCGGGGCGACGGCAATCTCCCGAAGTTTGACCCCACTGACTCCCTAACTCCATCTCTACTATCGACGGTCCGCTATCCGTCCTCACACTCCTATTGTTCGTGGTGACACCTTTTCTACTATCTCCTCTTCTTCTCTTTTCAGTGCAGTATTCCGGCTTGTGAGATCTCTCGTCGACCTCCCGGTTAAACTCCACTGTTCTTCTTCCCTCTTCTGATCGGGCTCGACGCTTCGTCCGCCCTCTCGCGACGTCAACCTGCCTCTCTCTGCTCGATCGCATGCTGCTGGGGATACTCGCAATCCCCCTATTACTCTCCATCGCCGGGTGTTGCGGTTTACCTAATTTGGCCCGCGCATTATTCGCTGACGCCTGTGGGACACTCTCTGCCCCCCCCTCTCTTGCTACTAATCTCTCGTGGTGGGGTGCCCGTAGCCCCCCCCCCCACCCGCCACTTCTAACTTCACTATCTCTTACTGCACTTTTGCGTCCTTCTTGTTGGACACTCTCTACCCCCCCTCTCTCGCCACTAATCTTATGTGGTGGGGCGCCCGTAGCCCCCCCCCCCCCCACTCGCCACATCTTACTTCACTATCTCTTACTTCGTCTCTACACCCCTCTCTAGTCGACACACTGTCTCTACTACGACTGGGTCTATTCACCCCCGCCTCTCTCTCTACTACTGCGTGGCCCATCAGGCCCACCTCGGGTTGGCTCAACCCCGCTACCTCCTGCCTACCAACTACGTGGCCTACCAGGCCGCCGTCGGGTTGGCTCAACCCTGCCACTTCCTGCCTACTAAGTACGTGGCCCACCAGGCCTCCGTCTGCCGGGTTATGTACGTCCGACACGCTCACATTAATAGCATCATTCCCAATATTATTTGTTAAATCAATTAAATTGTTAGAATTTGAAACGAGATTTAAATTATTTAAATTAGAATTATTATTATTTTCAAAATTTAAATTATTATTCGAATTATTTGAATTATTCTGAATATTTGAATTAATGTTATTATTTGAATTTAAATTTAAATAATTACTACCAGGTAAAATATTATTTGCTGCAATAAAGGGATTAGGGTTATCTAATACGGTACTATTAATATTAACTACTTCTAACATACTACTACTACCCCCCCCCCCCCCCCCGCCCGTACGGTTACTATGCGCACTATACGTGTACCGCACGCTCTGTTCCTTTTCCTCTCGCTCTGTGCTTATAAGTGGGGGCTCACTCTCTGATATTTCCAATCGTGCCAGTTCTAGTCGGCACTGCTTTAGTTCGGGCCGATATAGCCCAAGCCCCGCCAGCCGGATACGCAAACCATCCAGCTTACCTTCTTCCTCTATCTCTCTCTTTCTGCACACTCGCAAATCTCGCTCGGCCATCTCTCTCGCAAGCATCTCAGACCGCCTCGCCGTCTCACTCTCTATTCTCCTCTCTCGATCTCTATGCTCCTCGGCCCTCTCTCTATCCTCCCTTACCAACTCTAATGTTGCGGTTTGCTCTCTCAGTCCCCACTCTAACTGTTTCTGCTCTGCCGCCGCCACTTCTAATTTATACGCTATCTCCCGCACCCTTCTTTCTTTTGTGGAGGATGTAGCAGACTTATCGGTTGCGATGGACTCCCGTCGCCCCTCCGTCCTACCAACTTTCCCCCGCCTCCCGGAACTTCCTCCGACCGACGAGACCGAATCCTCGGGTTTAACCTCGGATTCGCCCTCCTCAGGTCTCTTCCAACCCACTAATTTTACTCCCCAGGCATCGACTAAGTATGGCCCTACGTACACTACGCTAGGTTTCATACCCCTACACTCCCATAGTTCAATCAGTTCGTTGGCAACTCCCCTCGCCCTCTCCTCGGCTAGTTCTCTCTGCCCAGAACGCACTAGGTAATCAAAGTATCTGTTCGACTCACCTAGTCCTTTTGTCAATCTCACCTTGTCTATCTTCGCCCTTTCTATGGCCTCCCTAAGTAGTTTCCGGGTCGCGTTGTAGGCCCGTCGAAGTCGATCAGAAACCCCGACGTCCTCGTCGCCGACCTCTCCTCCATCTCTCCGGGTCCGACGTCGTACCGGCGGCCCCACCGTTGCCGTTCCGGTGGGCCGTGCGTTGCCCTCGGCCTGTGGCGGGCCGGTGGCATCGGTACGTCGACCGTCGTGTGTCGACTCGTCTTTCTCCTTCCAGCCCGTCCTCTCGACCTTCCGACTCGACTCCCCCTCCTCTCGACTCGACTTCTGACTCCAGACGGCCCCCCTCATCTTGAACTCCCGGGTCGCCCGTTACCGATGGCTCCGGCGTCGTGGGCCTATATTGTCTGGTCGCGGCCTCGCGGATCGTTCGTTCTTCGTCCGGGGTCCGCGTCGGTGTCGTCTCACCTGACCGACTCATCTCCTTTATCTCTAGATTGGTGGCTGGTAGTCGATGGTAGTCGCTGAGTTTAGCTAGGGCGGCAGCTCCGATTTAACTAGCTACCGAAGGGTTTAGTTACTGTGACGGGATCCAGGAAGGATCCCGGTTTATCCGGTGTTAGTTCACGCGTCCCCGCCGTGTGTGAAGAGTAAATGAGTTCGTGTCGTTCGTTGTATATAATAACTGGTATAAAGATATAGATATAGATATGGATTGTCGTACACGGAAGGCGGGATATGGTAACTAAAGTCCCGGTCCTTCCCTAGCTAAACTATCTAACCTAACTAGCACCAATATGATACTGGGATAACTGAATGAGATGATTACTGCCAACTGGTTATATTGCATGGATGGCCTAATCACTCTACTCAATCGGTGCCTTTCCCCCCTCTGATTGGTTGATACCCTTGTTGGCGCCTTCTGGAGTGATCCCCTTCACTCCACCTGTTCTCTCTCTGTTAGGGGTTTGGCCCCTGACCCTTATTGTGTGTTTCTCCTTCCCACTTTGTTGGGGTGACACGAGTTGGTTATTACCCAATCTCGTGTCCCCCAATATTGCTTATCGGCTTACTTTATGGGCTAGTGTTAGCGGGATTGAATAAGCTAACAAACATGACCCGTCGACTAGGGGCTCTCAAGGGCGGAGTAACCCGAGCATATCAACGGATAGAGAAACAACTCAAGGGAGTCGATACCCCCCTCAACGAGGTACAAACTCAGCTCCAGAGTGTCCAAAACATCCTACAACGATATGAAAGAATGATACAGGCGTATCAACAGCTCGTCCCCTCCACCGATCAGGTAAACTACCCCAGGTTAGAAGAACATGTTGGACATCTGGATGAGTTCCGCAAACAACACCGGAGGACCCTCAGCCTTGTGAGAGGCTATGAAGAACAGTACTACAAGAGAGCTGAAAGAACAGATGCAGAATCAGTGCGAACCGCCAGCACTAGGACAGCAGTACATCGAAGGAGATCGGGGTCCTTAAGAAACCAGCACTCCAGCGCTAGGAGCACGGCGTCCGGCTCAGCACGTAGTTCTCAAGGGGGCCCACCACTCCGAGACCAGCTACGAGAACAGAGGGCATTAGCCCTCAAAGCTCGGATGGAAGCTGAGTATGTTCAACTGCAAACCGAGCAAGATGTATTAGCCGCTGAAATGCAAAAACAAGAGGCCGAACAAGCAGCCAAACAGCAGGCCGAACAACGCGAACAGGAGGCTGAACAACATAGACGAGAGGCCGAACTGCAGGCCGAACAACGCAGACACGAGGCTGAACAACATAGACGAGAGGCCGAACTGCAGGCCGAACAACGCAGACAGGAGGCTGAACAACATAGACGAGAGGCCGAACTGCAGGCCGAACTGCAGGCTGAACAACGCAAACAGGAAGCCGAACAACGTGGACGAGAGGCCAAACAAGAGATCGAACAACGTAAATGGGAAGCAGAAATGCGTAAACAACACGCCGAGGCCCAAGCGATTCTCATAAAAAAAAAGAACGCGGATATTGCAAAACTCGCGGAATACGAGGCCGCACTTATAGAACGAGATATTCAAATATACGAGGACTGGGAAAGGGATATAGATCAGACCTATGAACCAATACCGATACCGGAATTAGAGAAGTCATTAACGAAGCCGATGGTGATACCCCCAAAACCCGAGATCCCACATACTATACCGTCTACGTTATCGGCACAAGCCCCGGTATTCCATCCCCCACTGGTTACGCTAAAGAATGAGGAACCTTATTATCCAACCAACCCCATGATCCCGAGTGTACCCAAGTACGAGCCTGAAAGGGACTCAGAACGGGACGCCACTCCTCGATCCAACAACCCGTTTACGTCCACACCACAAATCCATAAACGCGTCATCATTAAAACTCCACCTATCATCGATCCATCGAGTATGGGAGAGAGTGCCAATAACTATAACCCTCCGAGTCACTCCGGTTCAGACGACGTCGGCATTATCCGGGCATTGGAAAACCGCCTTGCCATGCCCAAGATGGAGATCCGCACCTTCGAAGGAGATCCCGTCGATTACCTCAGATTCAAGAAACGGTTCTTTGCGCAGATTGGATCAATGGACATAGCCTACGCACAGAAACGGGTATATTTATCGCAATACCTGGGTGACAAACCACGCCGAATTATTGCATGTTTTGAGGGAGGCTCCCATGAGGCATACTATGACGCATGGAAAACTCTAGATAAAAGATACAGAAATACCGGAACTATAATTAATAAAACTCTAGAGAGACTGATACAGGACGCGGGATCACTAGGGGACCCACAGAACATCCAGGAATTCTCCGACTCGATGAAGGATGCCTACTATACTCTGAAACCCTTAAATAAGGAGGACCAGGTGAACAACATTCTAAACCTCCGACAGATCGCCCGGAAGTTCCCTGGATGGCTACAAAGTAAGTGGGCCTATAAATGCGTAGATCTCCGGCGCAGACATCAAGATCGAGATCCCAGCTTCCTTGAAATGTCGGCATTCCTTGACGATATCTCCGAAGCCATGAATGACTCGATGTTTTCAAAACAGAGTCTCGCCAAGTTGGACGGAATAGAGAGCAACGCCAGGAATAAGATACCCCCTCCGAAATCGAGATTCCGCCCCCCACCAGTGAGTACGATGACCATCACCATGGCCGAAGATTCCGACGATGAAGACTACGAGGAACCGACATCCGCCGAAGAATGGGCATGTTATCTCGCGAATTGGGCACCCGAGAGGGAAGGCATCACAAACTCACTGCTATGTCTCTTCTGCGGGGAGAAACATAAAGTCGAATTCTGCCGGAAGTTCCATTTTGCCGAACTCGTCCCACGCTTCGAAGCGATCATGAAACACCGAGGATGTTTCCAGTGTCTTGGAACAGGTCACTACGTTCGGGATTGCGACCAAAGGTCGTGTTGTGCAGTTTGTAACAACCTACGTCGTCACACGCTCCTCCACATTCCCGCAAACTTTGACTTCAATACCCTCCCCTTTCGGATTGAAACAAAGCGAAGAGGAGAAACGAACCACGTTTCTAAAGGAACCCGGACAACCCAACGGAGAGACACCAACCCGTTTAAAACCTCCACTAACTCATCACAAGTGACAAACATCTCAGCCACGATCAACCTTATAAATCGCCGTTACATGGTCTTCGCCAAGGTAATCCCAGTAAGAATCCAGGGAGTGGGCAAATCCTTGACGACGCTCGCGTTCCTTGATAACGGGTCGGACGGGACCATCATCGACCGGGATTTCCTCGAGCAACTCGGCCTAGACTATGAACCTTGCAAACGGCCCATACAAACTATCACCGACAACCGGGGAGGTGCAACTCCAGATGGAAGGAGTAATGAAGGGCTACAAAACGGTCAAGCTCACCATCAAGAACGCCTTGGTACACACAGACCTCCGAGTGCGGTTCCGACAATCGGCCGAGTACGCTCCCCTTATACAACTGGATTGAGACGACGTAGACTTAAGGTGCCCGCAATTGGATGTAAACCGCATCACCCTACTGATCGGACTTGATACACCGGAATTACACATCCCCACCGGAGATGTCGCCCAATCCGTAAAGCAGGATGATGGATTCTACGCTGAACGAACAATAATGGGATGGACACTCTGCGGCATCAAGGAAGAGACTACCGACACCTATACATACCTTCCTAAATGTCAGATCAAAGAGAAGGCAACCTCCGTGGGTTATTGTTCGGTGACCGACCTCCACTCTCCATCACGGCGACACACCACGTTTGCAGCGAACCGTGCCACAGAGATAAAACAGTGTACCGGCCGAGAACAGTGGCACCACGTGAACGGGAAAGAAAACCCAGCAGACTTATCAAGCCAGGCGCCACCCCAAAACAACTCGGTAAAAGTAAACTCTGGCTTACAGGTCCGGAATTCCTACAGCAGCCACAATTAACCTGGAGTACCCGATTCGACCCCGAACTCGATAGCGGAAAATACTCCGAGGACGATAAAGATATCCGTAAAGTCCATAGAAGCAACGCAGTGGAAATTTATAGTTGTCTGACTGAGCCTGCAAAGGACTCGGGCAGGCACTATAACGTCGCAACGACCACTCAACCAGCGGCGTCTTTACATCTGTTAATCGAGCGAACTTCATCAATGAGACGGCTCATCCACCACCTTATAACCCTTCGCAACTTCCTACGGTGGAAAGACAACAAGCCGATAGTTCAACGGAGCATACAAGAACTCATTATCGCTGAGAAGTGTATCGTTGGATATGTCCAAAGAGAAAGTTTCCCCGATGAGTGGGAACAACTTAGTGCGGGCAAAACCTTGAAACCGGACAGCCCAGTCTACCAACTAAGACCAATGATGGGAGAGGACGGATTGATCCGACTGAATACCCGGATGGCAAACGCCCCGGTCGAATATGAGGTTAAATACCCAGCGCTTCTGCCCGGAACGTCGACACTAGCTAAGCTATTAATTCAACAATGTCACGAGGAAAACCATCAACCAGGACAGAACTGGATTATAGCTAATATAAGACAAAGATATTGGATCACCCACATCCATCCACTGATCCGGAAAGTGTTGAAACGTTGCTTTATCTGCAGAAGATATCTGGCGCCACCACTCACCCAAAAGATGGCCGACTTACCAGCCACCCGTCTACAGTCCGATTCACCACCGTTCTACGTCACCGGAGTGGACTGTTTCGGACCGTTTACAGTCATAGAAAGACGATCCAACATCAAATGCTGGGGAGCCATATTTACCTGCCTTAGGTCTAGAGCAATTTACCTGGACATTGTGGTAAACCTTACACAACACGCGTTCATCAACGCTCTGCGTCGGTTCGTAGCGAACAACGGGACATGTCGTCACATGTACTCCGATAACGGTACAAACTTTGTGGGAGGAGAACGAGAACTTAGGGACGCGATCGAGGGATGGTTTACCGACAACACCGCATCCCAAGTCTGGAAGGAACACCAGATACAGTGGCACTTCCAGACCCCCTTAGCACCCCATACAAGCGGGGTATGGGAGAAACTGATCGACTTAGTGAAACGATCCATGCGCGTCGCTCTAGGAGACACCCGGGTAACCCATGACACCCTCCGCACAACATTCTGCGAGATCACGGCTACCCTTAACAACCGGCCCATTATCCCTATCCGCGACGACCCCACAGACCTGGAGCCCCTCACCCCTAACCATCTACTAGGGAGACCCAAAACCCACGTTCTCCCAGAGACCATGTTTCCGGATCCCAACGATATCGCGAGACATACAAATTGGAAGAAGGCCCAAGCGTTGGCAGCGCATTGGTGGAGAATCTGGGCCCAGGAGTACCTCATAACCCTCCGGACCAGGAGGAAATGGAACAACACCTACCGGAACATCGCAGTTGGCGACATGGTACTAGTTAAAGAAGATCTCAAAGACCGCGTCCACTGGCCTGTGGCGCGAGTCGTGGCAATACACCCGAGCAAAGACGGACTTGCGAGGACTGTGACGATACGAACGGCAAAGGGCCACTACCAACGCCCTATCCAGAGGCTGTGCCTTCTCGAAGGCAATGATAGCGGTGACTCTACGAGAGGTGACAAGTTCCCTACTCAAGATCCTGCTGCAGACATTGGTGACAATTACAAATGCGTTTAAACCCTTCTCATCCTGTTGACAAACTCTTTTATATATGATTTATCGACAATGAAAATGGACCCCCTTAAACCAACTGTAACCACGCCATGGTATTTGTGTTTCCTCGTGTGTTATGTGGAGTCCAGCGTCACCCTGCAGATGTTTCGACTGACGCAGGGTCGTTTATGTATTGTTTACCCTGATTTTGGTCATAGGGACCAACGATATTGGATTATTGGAAATGGTAAAGATTTGAAGTGGAATTCATTGTATCCATTGTAGTATGTTATGTTGTCCGTTGCGTGCGCAGTTCGGGGCGTAGGCGGTGTAACGAGTCCAGCTGTAGATCCCAGATTGCCGCGTAACACCCCTTCCACAACGAAAATTTACCAAAGAAGATGATTGAATGTAGTTGGAAATAATGAAAAGAAACAGACTACTCTACTATAAACCGAATGATGACGCGTATGATGATGAAAATGTAATGATGCGCACCCTGGTGCTGCGCTTATAACAAATGATGATAGCCGGGGGGCTATAACCCCAATGATGATGTGGAAATAAACAAAATTGAGAATATAATAATGGTGGAACTAAAGATGAAATATGTGTTGAAATAATGAAATGTGAAGTGAAATAATAATGAGAACTGGAAAAAGACAAAAAAATGTATAAAATGTATTAATAAGAATTGGAAAAAGAAAAGGACAAAAAAGTCATTAAAACTGGTTGGATGTTAATGTATAGCTATAGTAACTGTAAATGCTGAATGTATTAGCAATAGATGGTAGATGCAGGACATTGCAGGACATTGCTTTCGCCGTGAGGACCAGCCAGTGCATAATCTTGTACTTTGGCAGCCTCATGTAGTGAATAAGCATGGTGGACAGCCCATGACTTTCTTGAGACGCATCTTAAAGGACACTGGCCTTAAAGATGCGGATGATCTAGCAAATGTCATGGGTGATATGGAGTTGTGGCGGTGCAATTTTGTTGACAAGCCGGCACAGCATTCTTAAAAATGCAGCTGCAATGCAGCATGCCGATCCTAGTAGTAGATGCCTATATATCAATTATATTGAATAAACTGAATTATAAATAAAACTGAATTATTCTGCAGTCACTACGGCACCAGACTTTCTGGATTTATAATTAACTCACGTAATTTTGCAACGGACATAATTGTAAATATGGACCCAAATCGCCAAATTATCGACGAATTACGTAATACGATAGATCTACTGGAATATCCACAACCTGGAACCGCAAACTTTGATACGAATTGGAACGCCCTGATAAACGAGAATGTACGAGTGGTTAAATTCTCCGGGCGAGAGGGACCGGACTCCAAGAATGTACAAGCTCTCCGGTTGGCCGATGCTAGTACGAGACTGAAAAGAACTCGGAACGCAAAGGCCACCGGAGAGGACGAGCTGTCGTACTGGGATACGTTCTGGCAAAGCGTTTACAGATCCCGATGTTTGATATACGACAACGAGGGAAACGCGACGCCCACCTCTAAAGCGATGACGTTGGTGCGATGTCAAAGTTTCGTCGAGGACAAGAATACGTACCTCACCCACTGGGGAAACCTGTCGGAGTGTACGGCGACGCTACGAGAGGAACGTATATCGATTATCCAGAATCGCGACGACTACCAGGAAAAGTACGGGGCGAAAGAATACGGTCGATCCTTAGTCGTCGTCCTCGGAACCCTGGACGGTTTGGTATTGGTGTGCCGAATATTCCCGACACCCAAACAGGAAGTGCAAGCAGCCGGAGTGATCTGGTTGCTACCTCCGGAAATCCAAAAGATCCTCTTCGACTTCGACGTCATAAAAATCGGGTCGGATATAAAGGCGGACGTCCGGAACGACTACGCGAACGCTCCTTTAGGAAGAGACCGTAAAGGAGATCTCAATGCAATCAGTCATTGCATCGACACCCAGACACTCCTAGCCTGGTTACGTTCCGCCGAATTCATGCGAGGATTCCGCGAGGTGAGACAGACGAAATCCGGGATCGGCTACCTCGCTGTGTTAAACGGCGGTATCGACTTCAAACCCCAGAAATTCCAAGACTATAATAAGGTATATGGTGGATACCCGGGATTGGAAATAAGGAGCGAGCGAGAGGGTCGATGGAAGGACGTTGACAGAAGGTGGACGATACACCAAAGGTGGGAGAACCCCGATCGACGGAACTACATCTATGTCGTTATGGAGTCCTACACCGTCGCTAAGTTTATATGTAGGACTCTCGATAACCTAATTACGGCGGTTCCTCTTTCCTTTGTCGACTACGACTGGAACGAGGTTATGAACCACGCATTTAAAGCGGTTGAAAACATCACACCGGTAGAGACGAAAATGATAACCGTTATCGATTCTTGGGACGAGAACGGACCTTACGACATCCCTACGATTACCGACCTTCTCGGTGCAGAAGAGCCTCTGATCTCTTCAGAAGGGGAAGAAATATGGCTACAGGAGGGCATTCTATTATCCACCCCAAAGCGACAACTCGAGCCGGAAGCCGCGTATGGACCGGCCACCAAACGGGTTGCCTCGACCGAACCGACGACGAGAGCAGGTGCTTACACCCCACTCGGCTCTGGTAGCCCTGCGAGGGAGGTAGCCACTACCTCCGCGTTGAGCGACTTCGGCGACATATGCCAACGGTTATCCCCATATCCTTTGCCGGGCGGCGAAGATTGGTCTTCGGTCTTTTCGGATACTGGTCGAAAAGGGTCCTAGCGCTGCGCCGACTCCCGGAGATCTCCTTGGAATCCTTCCTCCGAAAACCCCGGCACCTCTTCGCCGACCGGCGGTGACAACAACCCCCTCCGTTCCTCAGGATCCAATGCGACTAACTCGTTGGTACGCCGAGCAGACCGAATGGATCCACCGCCAGAAACGGTCATCCAAAATGAGACCGACGGGACATAAGGAAGGTTATCGGAGCGAGAACCTACTACGCAAAAGCCTAGCCTTCCGCGGGCTACCGACCACTGCGAATATTCAGAAGAGCGATCGACGACTCGAGTACTACGTCGGCATTCCGATTCCGATATTCCCAGGTCGAGAGATGCAATTGGAGGTGTGCGGAAAATGCGGTTCGGAGCAGTGTCCACGCGGTAGAAGAAGTCAGGTTACCGATTTGTGCCTCCAGCTCCTTGGGATACTTTACTGCCCATATTGCGCGACATCGGGACATGATGTCTCGGTTTGTCCGATCCTTTATAACCTCTGCACAACCTGTGGGTTCCGTGGACATTCTGCTAGCCCCCGATGCTATATAAAATGTCCCACTAAAGACGTTACCACTATGGGGAACTTGGTTATGTTCGAAACCTACGCGAACAACCACGTGAAGACTAAAGTGAGGAGAAACGCTCGGAATATCGTGCAAGAGATGGCGTGTGGGTATTTCTCCTTCCCGGAACGCCTCCACACGTCGACCACGCTGCCTTTCCACTACGTGGATCTGTTGCTGAGCGCCGGATTATTCGGCCCTTTCGAAGTCATTAGACGTTTATACTCGTATAAGGAAGAATATGGTGACGGAGGATGGTTCCTGGAGGCTCGCAACTCCGAGTTGGAACGACGAACCGATATGATCCCACTGCCATCAAAAGGAAGAGCCGCCAGACGACAAGCCGAAGCGCTGCTCACGATGGATGTTGACGCTCCTCTACCAGCTATAGCGATCAATGAGAGTCGACGGGCGAAGAGGCGAAAGGCGTATCAGAGAAAGAAATAGTGGATCGGGATATTCCAGGAACATTTATTGAACATTTATTTTTATACATATATATATAAACTCTAGGCCAAATTAATCAGGACTATGCAATATTAAATTTGGGTTTTTTATATTGGGAATGACCTACGCAAACTCAATCTACCGATAGACCTCACGAAGGTCATTGGGGGGGACTGTTCGCGGTATTTCAACTTTTCATAACGCGAGTTGAATATTTTTTGTATTTATCTAAAATGATTATTCCGATATCACTACTGGGTGCGGGACCATGGGTTTTGGGCACATTCAATGAACTGGGGGCGATTTATGGGCGAATATTGGGGCAACTTACAGGGTACGGGAATAATTTCATGTTTATAAGGGCCAGGGGTGGGAGGAAAAGTTAAGCAGTATTCAGGTTAGCCTGAGTACTATTAGGCCCTGGCCAACTTCCTGCTGCCTGTAGAGGTGGATTTGGTAACGCGCCAGGCCTAAAGGACAAGGACTGCCCTTAGCGGTCCCTGGCCAACAGCAGTTATTACGAGACTGAAAAGAACTCGGAACGCTGACTGCTTGTGTCAGGGATTTGCGATCGGGAAACGACAGCCCCCTTAGCTAAGCTGTACTGGTTCTCAATGACCGATCCCTTCGGGGTTCGCGAGGGGTGGGACGGACATGCGAAAGGGTTGGCCGACTAACGACTGCCCCCCTTAGCTAAGCCATACTGGTTCTCGATGACCGATCCCTTCGGGGTTCGCGAGGGGTGGGACGGACATGCGAAAGGGCTGGCCAACTGACAGAGGAAGGGTTTGACAAGGACTGCCCTTAGCGGTCTCTGGTCAGCAGCAGTTACTACGAGCCTGAAAAGGACATCGGAACGCCGGCTGCTCGTACCAGGGATTTGTGACGGGAACAGACGACAGACCCCTTAGCTAAGCCGTACTGGTTCTCGATGATCGTTCCCTTCGGGGTTCGTGAGGGGTGGGACGGACATGCGACGGGGTCGAAAGACAAAGGACTCGACTCTACTGACCTACCGACTGTTCGGAGCAGTTTCTCGGCCACCAAAGCGACTACGAGCCTGAATAAGGACTCGGAAAGCCTAGGTGGTTGGGTCTCTGCGATGAACCGACGGACCCTTAGCCAAGCCGGGCTGGTTCTCGATGATCGAACCCTTCGGGGTTCGGGAGGGGTGGAACGGACACGCAACAGGGTCGACCGACACCGACACTACGGCACTATGACTAGGACCGAGGGAAAAATCTGGGGAACATTAGGTAGGCTAAAATCTGAGCGAACAGTGGGTAATTATATAATATACTGTAGGAATTTATATTGTCGTGTATAATTATTGTAAATATTTGGTGTATATTGAGTTGGGGAAGCCCAATTAATTCTCAATCAGGTTTCAACTGTAGGAAGTTACATTAAAGAGTATATCCAACCAATGCGACTTTTCCTCAACCGCAATCCTGCATTTAAGAAATTCCTCCTTCTCCAAATTCAATATCCGGTGACTGGCCGGGACTCCGTGGTCTGTAAAGTCACGTATCCAGCATCGGCGTTTTTCCCCCCTGGTGTTGGGATAACGGCAACATATTAGTATAATTATTTATTTATTTCTTTAATTACATTTATTAGTATAATTATTTATTTATTTCTTTAATTACATTTATTAGTATAATTATTTATTTATTTCTTTAATTACATTTATTAGTATAATTATTTATTTATTTCTTTAATTACATTTATTAGTATAATTATTTATTTATTTCTTTAATTACATTTATTAGTATAATTATTTATTTATTTCTTTAATTACATTTATTAGTATAATTATTTATTTATTTCTTTAATTACATTTATTAGTATAATTATTTATTTATTTCTTTAATTACATTTATTAGTATAATTATTTATTTATTTCTTTAATTACATTTATTAGTATAATTAGAGACAGGGGCAGGAAGGAAGCTTGTCGAATTTACACAATTACTGTATAAGCAAATGCAATGCAACGGCAGCCAACGCGCTGCTACGTCAATGGAGGTCTTTGGCCTTGATTCTGATTTAGAGACAGCTTACCAATCAAGAAAGTAACTTAAACAAAATTTTTAGGTATATGGATAGATAACAAACTTACAAGGAAAAACCACTGCGCGTATGTACTAAAAAAAATCTCAAAATCTATAGGTATCTTCTTCAAATTACGTCACATCCTACCATTAGGCATTATGAAATTACTTTACTACGCTTTGATACAACCATATATTACGTACGGTATAGTGATCTGGGGAACTGCTAAACATTTTCAGTAACGCTGAAAAAAGAGAGCAGTCTCTCAATGGGATCCCTGATGCGATTTAATAGAATCCTATTGTATAGCTTTGCAGCAATCGAGATCAATGAGATTCCCCGAAAAGAACCATAGAGTGTTACGTTGCCCTTCTTGGGAACTGGCACCAACTTATTTGTTTTCATTTCTTGTGGGACTCTTGTTGTTCGGTACATGTCTACTATGATGGGATAGATGAGCTTTAAACACTCAGGTATTTTAAAGACCTCAGGGGGAACACCATCTACTCCGCTGGCACGATTGGTCTTAAAGCTCTTTGCAGCAGCCATAG
>JAUCBJ010000275.1:0-56680 GCA_032718475.1 Nemertoderma westbladi | reverse complement strand
GAAGATATATGCAACATATATGGTAGTGTAGGTCTCCTCTAGAAGATATATGCAACATATATGGTAGTGTAGGTCTCCTCTAGAAGATATATGCAACATATATGGTAGTGTAGGTCTCCTCTAGAAGATATATGCAACATATATGGTAGTGTAGGTCTCCTCTAGAAGATATATGCAACATATATGGTAGTGTAGGTCTCCTCTAGAAGATATATGCAACATATATGGTAGTGTAGGTCTCCTCTAGAAGATATATGCAACATATATGGTAGTGTAGGTCTCCTCTAGAAGATATATGCAACATATATGGTAGTGTAGGTCTCCTCTAGAAGATATATGCAACATATATGGTAGTGTAGGTCTCCTCTAGAAGATATATGCAACATATATGGTAGTGTAGGTCTCCTCTAGAAGATATATGCAACATATATGGTAGTGTAGGTCTCCTCTAGAAGATATATGCAACATATATGGTAGTGTAGGTCTCCTCTAGAAGATATATGCAACATATATGGTAGTGTAGGTCTCCTCTAGAAGATATATGCAACATATATGGTAGTGTAGGTCTCCTCTAGAAGATATATGCAACATATATGGTAGTGTAGGTCTCCTCTAGAAGATATATGCAACATATATGGTAGTGTAGGTCTCCTCTAGAAGATATATGCAACATATATGGTAGTGTAGGTCTCCTCTAGAAGATATATGCAACATATATGGTAGTGTAGGTCTCCTCTAGAAGATATATGCAACATATATGGTAGTGTAGGTCTCCTCTAGAAGATATATGCAACATATATGGTAGTGTAGGTCTCCTCTAGAAGATATATGCAACATATATGGTAGTGTAGGTCTCCTCTAGAAGATATATGCAACATATATGGTAGTGTAGGTCTCCTCTAGAAGATATATGCAACATATATGGTAGTGTAGGTCTCCTCTAGAAGATATATGCAACATATATGGTAGTGTAGGTCTCCTCTAGAAGATATATGCAACATATATGGTAGTGTAGGTCTCCTCTAGAAGATATATGCAACATATATGGTAGTGTAGGTCTCCTCTAGAAGATATATGCAACATATATGGTAGTGTAGGTCTCCTCTAGAAGATATATGCAACATATATGGTAGTGTAGGTCTCCTCTAGAAGATATATGCAACATATATGGTAGTGTAGGTCTCCTCTAGAAGATATATGCAACATATATGGTAGTGTAGGTCTCCTCTAGAAGATATATGCAACATATATGGTAGTGTAGGTCTCCTCTAGAAGATATATGCAACATATATGGTAGTGTAGGTCTCCTCTAGAAGATATATGCAACATATATGGTAGTGTAGGTCTCCTCTAGAAGATATATGCAACATATATGGTAGTGTAGGTCTCCTCTAGAAGATATATGCAACATATATGGTAGTGTAGGTCTCCTCTAGAAGATATATGCAACATATATGGTAGTGTAGGTCTCCTCTAGAAGATATATGCAACATATATGGTAGTGTAGGTCTCCTCTAGAAGATATATGCAACATATATGGTAGTGTAGGTCTCCTCTAGAAGATATATGCAACATATATGGTAGTGTAGGTCTCCTCTAGAAGATATATGCAACATATATGGTAGTGTAGGTCTCCTCTAGAAGATATATGCAACATATATGGTAGTGTAGGTCTCCTCTAGAAGATATATGCAACATATATGGTAGTGTAGGTCTCCTCTAGAAGATATATGCAACATATATGGTAGTGTAGGTCTCCTCTAGAAGATATATGCAACATATATGGTAGTGTAGGTCTCCTCTAGAAGATATATGCAACATATATGGTAGTGTAGGTCTCCTCTAGAAGATATATGCAACATATATGGTAGTGTAGGTCTCCTCTAGAAGATATATGCAACATATATGGTAGTGTAGGTCTCCTCTAGAAGATATATGCAACATATATGGTAGTGTAGGTCTCCTCTAGAAGATATATGCAACATATATGGTAGTGTAGGTCTCCTCTAGAAGATATATGCAACATATATGGTAGTGTAGGTCTCCTCTAGAAGATATATGCAACATATATGGTAGTGTAGGTCTCCTCTAGAAGATATATGCAACATATATGGTAGTGTAGGTCTCCTCTAGAAGATATATGCAACATATATGGTAGTGTAGGTCTCCTCTAGAAGATATATGCAACATATATGGTAGTGTAGGTCTCCTCTAGAAGATATATGCAACATATATGGTAGTGTAGGTCTCCTCTAGAAGATATATGCAACATATATGGTAGTGTAGGTCTCCTCTAGAAGATATATGCAACATATATGGTAGTGTAGGTCTCCTCTAGAAGATATATGCAACATATATGGTAGTGTAGGTCTCCTCTAGAAGATATATGCAACATATATGGTAGTGTAGGTCTCCTCTAGAAGATATATGCAACATATATGGTAGTGTAGGTCTCCTCTAGAAGATATATGCAACATATATGGTAGTGTAGGTCTCCTCTAGAAGATATATGCAACATATATGGTAGTGTAGGTCTCCTCTAGAAGATATATGCAACATATATGGTAGTGTAGGTCTCCTCTAGAAGATATATGCAACATATATGGTAGTGTAGGTCTCCTCTAGAAGATATATGCAACATATATGGTAGTGTAGGTCTCCTCTAGAAGATATATGCAACATATATGGTAGTGTAGGTCTCCTCTAGAAGATATATGCAACATATATGGTAGTGTAGGTCTCCTCTAGAAGATATATGCAACATATATGGTAGTGTAGGTCTCCTCTAGAAGATATATGCAACATATATGGTAGTGTAGGTCTCCTCTAGAAGATATATGCAACATATATGGTAGTGTAGGTCTCCTCTAGAAGATATATGCAACATATATGGTAGTGTAGGTCTCCTCTAGAAGATATATGCAACATATATGGTAGTGTAGGTCTCCTCTAGAAGATATATGCAACATATATGGTAGTGTAGGTCTCCTCTAGAAGATATATGCAACATATATGGTAGTGTAGGTCTCCTCTAGAAGATATATGCAACATATATGGTAGTGTAGGTCTCCTCTAGAAGATATATGCAACATATATGGTAGTGTAGGTCTCCTCTAGAAGATATATGCAACATATATGGTAGTGTAGGTCTCCTCTAGAAGATATATGCAACATATATGGTAGTGTAGGTTTCCTCTAGAAGATATATGTAACATATATGGTAGTGTAGGTCTCCTCTAGAAGATATATGCAACATATATGGTAGTGTAGGTCTCCTCTAGAAGATATATGCAACATATATGGTAGTGTAGGTTTCCTCTAGAAGATATATGTAACATATATGGTAGTGTAGGTCTCCTCTAGAAGATATATGCAACATATATGGTAGTGTAGGTCTCCTCTAGAAGATATATGCAACATATATGGTAGTGTAGGTCTCCTCTAGAAGATATATGCAACATATATGGTAGTGTAGGTCTCCTCTAGAAGATATATGCAACATATATGGTAGTGTAGGTCTCCTCTAGAAGATATATGCAACATATATGGTAGTGTAGGTTTCCTCTAGAAGATATATGTAACATATATGGTAGTGTAGGTCTCCTCTAGAAGATATATGCAACATATATGGTAGTGTAGGTCTCCTCTAGAAGATATATGCAACATATATGGTAGTGTAGGTCTCCTCTAGAAGATATATGCAACATATATGGTAGTGTAGGTCTCCTCTAGAAGATATATGCAACATATATGGTAGTGTAGGTCTCCTCTAGAAGATATATGCAACATATATGGTAGTGTAGGTCTCCTCTAGAAGATATATGCAACATATATGGTAGTGTAGGTTTCCTCTAGAAGATATATGCAACATATATGGTAGTGTAGGTCTCCTCTAGAAGATATATGCAACATATATGGTAGTGTAGGTCTCCTCTAGAAGATATATGCAACATATATGGTAGTGTAGGTCTCCTCTAGAAGATATATGCAACATATATGGTAGTGTAGGTCTCCTCTAGAAGATATATGCAACATATATGGTAGTGTAGGTTTCCTCTAGAAGATATATGCAACATATATGGTAGTGTAGGTTTCCTCTAGAAGATATATGTAACATATATGGTAGTGTAGGTTCCTCTAGAAGATATATGCAACATATATGGTAGTGTAGGTTTCCTCTAGAAGATATATGTAACATATATGGTAGTGTAGGTCTCCTCTAGAAGATATATGCAACATATATGGTAGTGTAGGTCTCCTCTAGAAGATATATGTAACATATATGGTAGTGTAGGTCTCCTCTAGAAGATATATGCAACATATATGGTAGTGTAGGTCTCCTCTAGAAGATATATGCAACATATATGGTAGTGTAGGTCTCCTCTAGAAGATATATGCAACATATATGGTAGTGTAGGTCTCCTCTAGAAGATATATGCAACATATATGGTAGTGTAGGTCTCCTCTAGAAGATATATGTAACATATATGGTAGTGTAGGTCTCCTCTAGAAGATATATGCAACATATATGGTAGTGTAGGTCTCCTCTAGAAGATATATGCAACATATATGGTAGTGTAGGTCTCCTCTAGAAGATATATGCAACATATATGGTAGTGTAGGTTTCCTCTAGAAGATATATGCAACATATATGGTAGTGTAGGTCTCCTCTAGAAGATATATGCAACATATATGGTAGTGTAGGTCTCCTCTAGAAGATATATGCAACATATATGGTAGTGTAGGTCTCCTCTAGAAGATATATGCAACATATATGGTAGTGTAGGTCTCCTCTAGAAGATATATGCAACATATATGGTAGTGTAGGTCTCCTCTAGAAGATATATGCAACATATATGGTAGTGTAGGTTTCCTCTAGAAGATATATGCAACATATGGTAGTGTAGGTCTCCTCTAGAAGATATATGCAACATATATGGTAGTGTAGGTCTCCTCTAGAAGATATATGCAACATATATGGTAGTGTAGGTCTCCTCTAGAAGATATATGCAACATATATGGTAGTGTAGGTCTCCTCTAGAAGATATATGCAACATATATGGTAGTGTAGGTCTCCTCTAGAAGATATATGCAACATATATGGTAGTGTAGGTCTCCTCTAGAAGATATATGCAACATATATGGTAGTGTAGGTCTCCTCTAGAAGATATATGCAACATATATGGTAGTGTAGGTCTCCTCTAGAAGATATATGCAACATATATGGTAGTGTAGGTCTCCTCTAGAAGATATATGCAACATATATGGTAGTGTAGGTCTCCTCTAGAAGATATATGCAACATATATGGTAGTGTAGGTTTCCTCTAGAAGATATATGCAACATATATGGTAGTGTAGGTCTCCTCTAGAAGATATATGCAACATATATGGTAGTGTAGGTCTCCTCTAGAAGATATATGCAACATATATGGTAGTGTAGGTCTCCTCTAGAAGATATATGCAACATATATGGTAGTGTAGGTCTCCTCTAGAAGATATATGCAACATATATGGTAGTGTAGGTCTCCTCTAGAAGATATATGCAACATATATGGTAGTGTAGGTCTCCTCTAGAAGATATATGCAACATATATGGTAGTGTAGGTCTCCTCTAGAAGATATATGCAACATATATGGTAGTGTAGGTCTCCTCTAGAAGATATATGCAACATATATGGTAGTGTAGGTCTCCTCTAGAAGATATATGCAACATATATGGTAGTGTAGGTCTCCTCTAGAAGATATATGCAACATATATGGTAGTGTAGGTCTCCTCTAGAAGATATATGCAACATATATGGTAGTGTAGGTCTCCTCTAGAAGATATATGCAACATATATGGTAGTGTAGGTCTCCTCTAGAAGATATATGCAACATATATGGTAGTGTAGGTCTCCTCTAGAAGATATATGCAACATATATGGTAGTGTAGGTCTCCTCTAGAAGATATATGCAACATATATGGTAGTGTAGGTCTCCTCTAGAAGATATATGCAACATATATGGTAGTGTAGGTCTCCTCTAGAAGATATATGCAACATATATGGTAGTGTAGGTCTCCTCTAGAAGATATATGCAACATATATGGTAGTGTAGGTCTCCTCTAGAAGATATATGCAACATATATGGTAGTGTAGGTCTCCTCTAGAAGATATATGCAACATATATGGTAGTGTAGGTCTCCTCTAGAAGATATATGCAACATATATGGTAGTGTAGGTCTCCTCTAGAAGATATATGCAACATATATGGTAGTGTAGGTCTCCTCTAGAAGATATATGCAACATATATGGTAGTGTAGGTCTCCTCTAGAAGATATATGCAACATATATGGTAGTGTAGGTCTCCTCTAGAAGATATATGCAACATATATGGTAGTGTAGGTCTCCTCTAGAAGATATATGCAACATATATGGTAGTGTAGGTCTCCTCTAGAAGATATATGCAACATATATGGTAGTGTAGGTCTCCTCTAGAAGATATATGCAACATATATGGTAGTGTAGGTCTCCTCTAGAAGATATATGCAACATATATGGTAGTGTAGGTCTCCTCTAGAAGATATATGCAACATATATGGTAGTGTAGGTCTCCTCTAGAAGATATATGCAACATATATGGTAGTGTAGGTCTCCTCTAGAAGATATATGCAACATATATGGTAGTGTAGGTCTCCTCTAGAAGATATATGCAACATATATGGTAGTGTAGGTCTCCTCTAGAAGATATATGCAACATATATGGTAGTGTAGGTTTCCTCTAGAAGATATATGCAACATATGGTAGTGTAGGTCTCCTCTAGAAGATATATGCAACATATATGGTAGTGTAGGTTTCCTCTAGAAGATATATGCAACATATATGGTAGTGTAGGTCTCCTCTAGAAGATATATGCAACATATATGGTAGTGTAGGTCTCCTCTAGAAGATATATGCAACATATATGGTAGTGTAGGTTTCCTCTAGAAGATATATGCAACATATATGGTAGTGTAGGTCTCCTCTAGAAGATATATGCAACATATATGGTAGTGTAGGTCTCCTCTAGAAGATATATGCAACATATATGGTAGTGTAGGTCTCCTCTAGAAGATATATGCAACATATATGGTAGTGTAGGTCTCCTCTAGAAGATATATGCAACATATATGGTAGTGTAGGTCTCCTCTAGAAGATATATGCAACATATATGGTAGTGTAGGTCTCCTCTAGAAGATATATGCAACATATATGGTAGTGTAGGTCTCCTCTAGAAGATATATGCAACATATATGGTAGTGTAGGTCTCCTCTAGAAGATATATGCAACATATATGGTAGTGTAGGTCTCCTCTAGAAGATATATGCAACATATATGGTAGTGTAGGTCTCCTCTAGAAGATATATGCAACATATATGGTAGTGTAGGTCTCCTCTAGAAGATATATGCAACATATATGGTAGTGTAGGTCTCCTCTAGAAGATATATGCAACATATATGGTAGTGTAGGTCTCCTCTAGAAGATATATGCAACATATATGGTAGTGTAGGTCTCCTCTAGAAGATATATGCAACATATATGGTAGTGTAGGTCTCCTCTAGAAGATATATGCAACATATATGGTAGTGTAGGTCTCCTCTAGAAGATATATGCAACATATATGGTAGTGTAGGTCTCCTCTAGAAGATATATGCAACATATATGGTAGTGTAGGTCTCCTCTAGAAGATATATGCAACATATATGGTAGTGTAGGTATCCTCTAGAAGATATATGCAACATATATGGTAGTGTAGGTCTCCTCTATCCGCAATCACTATTGATACTGTAATCTATAAATATCATAAATGAATGCTTGGTTGACTTCGAGACATGATAACCACAAAGCAACCTCAGATAGTCAGACACGTCTATTTATTAGCTACAGACATTATTAATGATATCTTCTACTTCAATGGGTAGCTGACACAACAACCTCCCATAATTACATAGACAAGTAACTGAAAGACAATATAAGAGTACAGAGTACTGTACAATACAGAGTACCTACTGACGTCAATTTTAATTCACAATGTGAGAAAATGAGTGACTGTGGCGAAAAGCTGGATAGAATGTCAGATTTTGAAATAGAAGTTTATAAAAAGTTAGATGTTCATTCCAATTATAGTTAGTTTGTTGTCTCAGAAATTAGCATAACAGTTAGGGCTGGAACAAACAAGGGAATATGGAAAAGTGGGAAATAGGGATATATGAAAATGGAAATTGTAATGTGGTGCGGTAACTTTATGTGGTAACTTTGTGCGGTAACTTTGTGCGGTAACTTGGTGCGGTAACTTGGTGTGGTTACTTTGAGCGGTAACTTGGTGCGGTAACTTTGTGCGGTAACTTGTTGCGGTAACTTTGTGCGGTAACTTTGTGCGGTAACTTGTTGCGGTAACTTTGTGCGGTAACTTTGTGCGGTAACTTGGTGCGGTAACTTTGTGCGGTAACTTGGTGCGGTTACTTTGTGTGGTAACTTGGTGCGGTAACTTGGTGCGGTAACTTTGTGCGGTAACTTTGTGCGGTAACTTGGTGCGGTAACTTGGTGCGGTAATTTGGTGCGGTAACTTTTTGCGGTAACTTGGTGCGGTAACTTTGTGCAGTAACTTTGTGCGGTTACTTGGTGCGGTAACTTTGTGCGTTAACTTGTTGCGGTAACTTGGTGCGGTAAATTGGTGCGGTAACTTTGTGCGGTAACTTGGTGCGGTAACGTGGTGCGGTAACTTGGTGCGGTAACTTTGTGCGGTAACTTGGTGGGGTAACTTGGTGCGGTAACTTTGTGCGGTAAACTTGGTGCGGTAACTCGGTGCGGTAACTTTGTGCGGTAACTTGGTGCGGTAACTTTGTGCGGTAACTTTGTGCGGTAACTTAGAGCGGTAACTTTGTGCGGTAACTTGGTGCGGTAACTTTGTGCGGTAACTTGGTGCGGTAACTTTGTGCGGTAACTTCGTGCGGTAACTTGGTGCGGTAACTTTGTGCCGTTTCACGACGGCATTATATATAATCTTGAAATCTATTCTATAACAGATCGGTAACCAGTGGAAATTGCGTAATATTGTCGTTCCTTGACAAAACACAGTAACCGGGCTGCCGAGTTTTGTATGTATTTGAGTTTTTTCAGTGTCTTTGTGGGCAATCCGAAATATAATGTATCTCGAGTGAATCTTACTTAGTAATGTTTCATTCGTGCTAAATTACTGCTAGAAAGATTACCAACACCCAATATTATCTGTTTATCTGTGAACCAATATAATTAATCCGATATTTTGATGCAGTAGGATCTCAGTCTTGTCGGTTTTTAGTTTCAGTTTTACAGACTTCAACTCAGTTTGATATTTCGTTACGTTTGAATATAATAAATTATGTACATCATAATAGCCAGCGTAGAAATGACATTTGAGCCCAACTCTGAAAGGGTTAGAGTATAAATCTTGAACCTTTTTGGTAAACCTTACGGTACCTGAGAATGATTCACCAATACGATCTCAACTGCTACATAAACAATAAGATCGTTCTTCATTATTATTAATATGGTCGTCTTTTATGTGATTTTTTACTTTATTTTAATGTTTAGCTACAAATGCCGCAAATTTCAAGTTCAAGTTTAACGTAAAACTGATATGGTTTAAATCAATTATATCTGTATAGTCTGCACCACCCGTGTTATATTATGTATGGTATGCAACCAAGGCCTTGTATGCAACGCAATACAAAGCATTGCTACTGTACCAACACAACCGTGTGTATAACTGGGCCTCCGGATTTATAGGCACTCTTATCTTGACTGTGATTCGTCAATTTAGTAATGAAATGGATACGGAAAAGGTTGCCCCGGCGACGGTTCAAATAATAATATAGCCAGTTTTACAATGTACCGGACACCGGTTGGGCCTACGCCCTAAAGCCTAGGCCTAAGCCTAAGCCTAGGCCCTTAGGGCTAAACTTTAGGGCTAACCAAAATAATAAACCAAATATACCCATAATATACAATCCACTGTACAAATTCAGAGTACCTAGGGCAGGGCTACTCGTAAATTAATTAAAATTTAGTATTTGGTATTTCTATATTTGCATTTGTAGGTACCCGAAACGTGACTGTACCCTTCTTTATTTAATTCCCTACCAATGCAGAGGTATTCGTTACAATGTTCAAACAATTATTTTAAATACCGGACAGCATTTTTTAAATAAATTGCCCCTTACGCATTTGTGAAGACCCAGAATTGTAGCCTAATCTACAGTAATATACAAACAATATTATTTTGCATTAATAAACCAAAGCATATTTATCATTTAGCAGTGTTACGCTGAATATCGAAAGTTGTTATTAGTAATAATGCCTAAAGGGAAAGGAAAAAAGAAGGGGAAAGGGAAGAAAGGCGGAAAGTCAGCAGCAAGTTCCTCAAAAATCGATCCGAAAAGTGCGAAAAGTGAAACGGAAGAAAAACCGCTAGACAAAGACACTTTGTTAAAACAAGAACTAGAAGCTATTACCAAGGATGTGGATGAGATTAAATTACGAGTAGAGCATTTGAGAGAAGAGAACGAATTCCTACAGACAGAAGCGAGTCGAGTTCGAAACGAAACTCACGAGTTTATGGCGTACATGCAAAAGAAAACGAACAAACGAGAGTCCGCCATAATAACTCTGTCGGATTACCATAAAAAACAGTTGGAAGATATCGCCGTGGAGAAGGAGGACATGTTGAAGAAGTTAGCGAAGGATAAGGAAGAAATGAAGGAAGTTATATTGAAAAAGGAGGCGGAATTAGCGAAGATATCTGTAGAGTTTAACGAGTTAGAAGAGTATAGAAATCTGCAGAGCGAGCAGGTTAATACAATTAAACAGTTAGAGAGAGAAGTATTCTTATTGAGAGGTAAACATACTGAAACAATACACAGAATAAAACAGGACTTCCTAACTGAGAAACAACAGTTCCAACAAGAGAATAATAAACAGATCGAAGAGCTAAATAAAGTCGCGTATAACACGGCGTTGCGATGTCTGATGGAACATACAGGGAATGTTCGGACAGAGAATCGAGTTCTCAGAGCTCAACTGTATGCGTTAATAGAGGAATCTAAGGCGCTAACCGAACATAGAGACATACTGATGGACCAACGGAAACAGTTGCTAAGGGAACAGGAATACAATAAGGATTTAAAGAAACTCAGAACGACGAGACAACATAAGGTCTATAAATCATTCGGACTTCTAAAGGTCAACCAATAATAAAGCAGCACGCCATTAATATCAATCCGTCACTCAGTTCTACTCCCATATTGTATTGTCATTATGAAAAGTAGTCAGTTTATTATGCGACTCTTGTAGAGTCTACGTATTTTTCTATCTGCTTCTTAAGTTTAATTAGTTGATGATACCCAAAGGACAATTAATTAAGACCGCAATTTAATGTAAAGTCAATGGAGGTTTGAATTCAGTTACCAACATCTTTATGATTAGAACTTTGAATGATTTTAGAGTCCAATCCGTCATAGTTGGATCTAATTAAGTTAAGAATCAAATAGATTCAAGTCTTGAGTTGAGCTTAGTCTGAGTCGATGTCAGTATTACTGCATAACGATGACAATAGGGCCTATACAGTAGATACATACGATATATACTGTAAATGATGTACTGCTTGACATTTACACTAACTGACTGAATAGAGATAGAACAATAATTAACGATATAATTAATATACGTAACTCCAATTGACAATAAGTAGTGAAATGTTGTTCAGCTGTAAAAGCGTAGCTGTGGGTATTTAATTTCGCGTTCCATAATGTTGATAATATGGTAATATTTCAAATATCGCACATCGACAACAACTAGATGCTAATTGATAAATAGTCGCGTTAAAATTGTTTGCGTACCTGCTTGAGTTTTTGAGACACAGGTTATACACACACATACACACCCCCACCACATCGTGTTTTTGAACGGCTCGACTCTTAACAAGAACTACCCAGTCTAAAGACAGGTTCGTTATAAAATGTGTAATTTTAAGTAAAGATATGCCAACAATTATAAAACATGACAGATTATTTGAATCATTTAATTAAAAAGTTGAGTAACATGATGGTATAAATAAACAGTATTAGTAGATAAACGAAAGTTTATGTTAAACGTCTGTCATGTACACGTACTGGTACAGGTACAGGTACTGGTACAGGTGCAGGTACAAGTACTGGTACTGGTACAGGTGCAGGTAAAAGTACAGGTCTAAGTACAGGTACATGTACAGGTACAAGTACAGGTACTGGTGCAGGTACAAGTACAGGTCTAAGTACAGGTACTGGTACAGGTACACGTACAGGTACTGGTACACGTACTGGTACAAGTACTGGTACAGGTACAAGTACCGGTCTAAGTACAGGTACTGGTACAGGTACACGTACTGGTACAGGTACTGGTACAAGTACTGGTACAGGTGCAGGTAAAAGTACAGGTCTAAGTACAGGTACAGGTACACGTACTGGTACAGGTACAGGTCTAAGTACAGGTACGGGTACTGGTACAAGTACTGGTACTGGTACAGGTGCAGGTAAAAGTACAGGTCTAAGTACAAGTACAGGTACACGTACTGGTACTGGTACAGGTACAGGTACACGTACTGGTACAAGTACAGGTACTGGTACAGGTACAAGTACAGGTCTAAGTACAGGTACTGGTACAGGTACACGTACTGGTACAGGTACTGGTACACGTACTGGTACAAGTACTGGTACAGGTACAAGTACCGGTCTAAGTACAGGTTTTTTTCTGATACTCCACTTTTTATTCAAAAGAACGTAATATGTTGCCGTAGTAGTAGCACGAACTGATAAAATCAACGTACTGTATTAAAGTTACAAAATTATTAAAATAGTTAATATTAAAAGAAGGTCCAATAAGTAGCATCAATAAGAAGTTATCATTTCTTTGTCCACCTTCTTTCTCCAGTTACACTATTGTTATCCATATTCGCGGCCAGTTACCAGAACCCTTAGATGTCCCCGTTTAACCCCTCAGTCGCCGCGCACTCCATCCCTATGTCACGGAAGGGTTGGATTAGGCGTTTCTGTTTTGGAGTCCTAACCCCCCGTAGACACATAATTGAAGACCGGAGAAGAGCGAAGTTCAACCGGGTTCTTATAAGGGGCACAGTCTTTGAATAGGGAGAGTTTCTCTTTTCGGATATTATAAGTGCGATCCGGTTTATGATGGCATGCGCACTTCGGCTGGCTCCACCCGTCGTCGCCATGACGAAGGGCACGAATCCGGCGTGCTCGATCGAGTTCACTCGCTCCTCGTACTTTCTCCGCTTGTCGCCTTCGTGTTTTCTGTATGCGGAGGGAATGGAACGAGGGTTCGACGCGCATAGAGGGTTGAAAATCTTCACGTCGACGTAAATCCTTTCGAAACGACCTCCCCATAATCCACTGGCGGCGACATCGAGACGGGCGTCCGGTTCGCGGGTGGTGCCGGCCAACCGGAACTCCTCGCCTTCCTAAGTACAGGTACTGGTACAGGTACAGGTACACGTACTGGTACAGGTACTGGTACAAGTACAGGTACAGGTGCATGTACAAGTACAGGTCTAAGTACAGGTACAGGTACAGGTACACGTACTGGTACTGGTATAGGTACAGGTACAGGTACACGTACTGGTACAAGTACAGGTACTGGTACAGGTACAAGTACAGGTCTAAGTACAGGTACTGGTACAGGTACACGTACTGGTACAGGTACTGGTACAGGTACATATACAGGTACGGGTACAGATACAGGTACGGGTACAAGTACAGGTGCAGGTACGGGTACAGGTCTAAGTACAGGTACGGGTACAGGTACAGATGCAGGTACGGGTACAGGTATGGGTACAGGTACAAGTACAGGTACTGGTACAAGTACAGGTATGGGTACAGGTACACGTACTGGTACAAGTACAGGTACTGGTACAGGTATGAGTACTGGTACAGGTGCAGGTACAAGTACAGGTCTAAGTAAAGGTACTGGTACGGGTACAGGTATGGGTACAGGTACACGTACTGGTACAAGTACTGGTACAGGTATGAGTACTGGTACAGGTGCAGGTACAAGTACAGGTCTAAGTAAAGGTACAAGTACTGGTACAGGTATGGGTACAGGTATGGGTACAGGTACACGTACAGGTACAGGTACAAGTACAGGTCTAAGTACAGGTACAGGTCTAAGTACAGGTACAAGTACAGGTCTAAGTACAGGTACTGGTACGGGTACAGGTCTAAGTACAGGTACGGGTACTGGTACAGGTGCAGGTACAAGTACATGTCTAAGTACAGGTACAGGTACGGGTACTGGTACAGGTGCAGGTACAAGTACAGGTCTAAGTACAGGTACTGGTACAGGTACAGGTACACGTACTGGTACAGGTACGGGTACAAGTACAGGTCTATGTACAGGTACATTTACGGGTACAGGTCTAAGTACAGGTACAGATCTAAGTACAGGTACGGGTACAGGTCTAAGTACAGGTACAGGTCTAAGTACAGGTACAGGTACAAGTCTAAGTACAGGTACTGGTACGGGTACAGGTCTAAGTACAGGTACAGGTACGGGTCTAAGTACAGGTACAGGTACGGGTACAGGTCTAAGTACAGGTACAGGTCTAAGTACAGGTACAGGTCTAAGTACAGGTACAGGTCTAAGTACAGGTACAGGTACAGGTACAGGTACAGGTACAAGTACAGGTCTAAGTACAGGTACGGGTACAGGTCTAAGTACAGGTACAGGTCTAAGTACAGGTACAGGTACAGGTACAGGTACAGGTACAAGTACAGGTCTAAGTACAGGTACGGGTACAGGTCTAAGTACAGGTACAGGTCTAAGTGCAGGTACAAGTACAGGTCTAAGTACAGGTACTGGTACGGGTACAGGTCTAAGTACAGGTACAGATCTAAGTACAGGTACGGGTACAGGTCTAAGTACAGGTACAGGTCTAAGTACAGGTACAAGTACAGGTCTAAGTACAGGTACAGGTACAAGTACAGGTCTAAGTACAGGTACGGGTACAGGTCTAAGTACAGGTACAGGTCTAAGTGCAGGTACAGGTCTAAGTGCAGGTACAAGTACAGGTCTAAGTACAGGTACAGGTCTAAGTACAGGTACAAGTACAGGTCTAAGTACAGGTACGAGTACAAGTACAGGTCTAAGTACAGGTACAGGTCTAAGTACAGGTACAGGTACAAGTCTAAGTACAGGTACTGGTACGGGTACAGGTCTAAGTACAGGTACAGGTACGGGTCTAAGTACAGGTACAGGTACGGGTACAGGTCTAAGTACAGGTACAGGTCTAAGTACAGGTACAGGTCTAAGTACAGGTACAGGTACAAGTACAGGTCTAAGTACAGGTCTAAGTACAGGTACAGGTCTAAGTACAGGTACAGGTCTAAGTACAGGTACGGGTACAGGTCTAAGTACAGGTACAGGTCTAAGTGCAGGTACAAGTACAGGTCTAAGTACAGGTACTGGTACGGGTACAGGTCTAAGTACAGGTACAGATCTAAGTACAGGTACGGGTACAGGTCTAAGTACAGGTACAGGTCTAAGTACAGGTACAAGTACAGGTCTAAGTACAGGTACAGGTACAAGTACAGGTCTAAGTACAGGTACGGGTACAGGTCTAAGTACAGGTACAGGTCTAAGTACAGGTACAGGTCTAAGTACAGGTACGGGTACAGGTCTAGGTACAGGTACGGGTACAGGTCTAAGTACAGGTACAGGTCTAGGTACGGGTACAGGTCTATGTACAGGTACGGGTACAGGTCTAAGTACAGGTACGGGTACAGGTACAAGTACACGTCTAAGTACAGCTACAGGTCTCAAGTACAAGTACAGGTCTAAGTACAGGTACAGGTCTAAGTACAGGTACGGGTACAGGTACAAGTACAGGTCTAAGTACAGGTCTAGGTACGGGTACAGGTCTATGTACAGGTACGGGTACAGGTCTAAGTACAGGTACAGGTACAGGTCTAAGTACAGGTACAGGTACAAGTACAGGTCTAAGTACAGGTACAGGTACGGGTCTAAGTACAGGTACAGGTACGGGTACAGGTCTAAGTACAGGTACAGGTCTAAGTACAGGTACAGGTACAAGTACAGGTCTAAGTACAGGTACGGGTACAGGTCTAAGTACAGGTACAGGTCTAAGTGCAGGTACAAGTACAGGTCTAAGTACAGGTACTGGTACGGGTACAGGTCTAAGTACAGGTACAGATCTAAGTACAGGTACGGGTACAGGTCTAAGTACAGGTACAGGTCTAAGTACAGGTACAGGTACAAGTACAGGTCTAAGTACAGGTACAGGTACAAGTACAGGTACAGGTCTAAGTACAGGTACAGGTACAAGTACAGGTCTAAGTACAGGTACGAGTACAGGTCTAAGTACAGGTACAGGTCTAAGTGCAGGTACAAGTACAGGTCTAAGTACAGGTACAGGTACAGGTACAGGTACAAGTACAGGTCTAAGTACAGGTACGGGTACAGGTCTAAGTACAGGTACAGGTCTAAGTGCAGGTACAAGTACAGGTCTAAGTACAGGTACTGGTACGGGTACAGGTCTAAGTACAGGTACAGGTACTGGTACGGGTACAGGTCTAAGTACAGGTACAGGTCTAAGTACAGGTACAGGTACAAGTACAGGTCTAAGTGCAGGTACAAGTACAGGTCTAAGTACAGGTACTGGTACGGGTACAGGTCTAAGTACAGGTACAGATCTAAGTACAGGTACGGGTACAGGTCTAAGTACAGGTACAGGTCTAAGTACAGGTACAGGTACAAGTACAGGTCTAAGTACAGGTACGGGTACAGGTCTAAGTACAGGTACAGGTCTAAGTGCAGGTACAAGTACAGGTCTAAGTACAGGTACTGGTACGGGTACAGGTCTAAGTACAGGTACAGATCTAAGTACAGGTACGGGTACAGGTCTAAGTACAGGTACAGGTCTAAGTACAGGTACAGGTACAAGTACAGGTCTAAGTACAGGTACAGGTACAAGTACAGGTCTAAGTACAGGTACGGGTACAGGTCTAAGTACAGGTACAGGTCTAAGTGCAGGTACAAGTACAGGTCTAAGTACAGGTACAGGTCTAAGTACAGGTACGGGTACAGGTCTAAGTACAGGTACAGGTACAAGTACAGGTCTAAGTACAGGTACGAGTACAAGTACAGGTCTAAGTACAGGTACAGGTCTAAGTACAGGTACAGGTACAAGTACAGGTCTAAGTACAGGTACAGGTACAGGTACGGGTACAGGTCTAAGTACAGGTACAGGTCTAAGTACAGGTACAGGTACAAGTACAGGTCTAAGTACAGGTACGAGTACAAGTACAGGTCTAAGTACAGGTACAGGTCTAAGTACAGGTACAGGTACAAGTACAGGTCTAAGTACAGGTACAGGTCTAAGTACAGGTACAGGTACTGGTACAGGTACGGGTACAGGTATGGGTCAGGTACACGTACAGGTACAAGTACAGGTACAGGTACTGGTACAGCTGCAGGTACAAATACAGGTCTAAGTACAGGTGCAGGTACGGGTACTGGTACAGGTGCAGGTACAAGTACAGGTCTAAGTACAGGTACAGGTACTGGTACAGCTGCAGGTACAAATACAGGTCTAAGTACAGGTACATGTACGGGTACAGGTCTAAGTACAGGTACAGGTACGGGTACAGGTCTAAGTACAGGTATAGGTCTAAGTACAGGTACGGGTACAGGTCTAAGTACAGGTACAGGTACAAGTACAGGTCTAAGTACAGGTACGGGTACAGGTACAGGTCTAAGTACAGGTACAGGTACGGGTACAGGTCTAAGTACAGGTACAGGTACGGGTACAGGTCTAAGTACAGGTACAGGTCTAAGTACATGTACGGGTACAGGTCTAAGTACAGGTACTGGTACGGGTACAGGTCTAAGTACAGGTACAGATCTAAGTACAGGTACGGGTACAGGTCTAAGTACAGGTACAGGTCTAAGTACAGGTACAGGTACAGGTCTAAGTACAGGTACAGGTACGGATACAGGTCTAAGTACAGGTACGGGTACAGGTCTAAGTACAGGTACAGGTCTAAGTACAGGTACAAGTACAGGTCTAAGTACAGGTACAGGTACGGATACAGGTCTAAGTACAGGTACGGGTACAGGTCTAAGTACAGGTACAGGTCTAAGTGCAGGTACAAGTACAGGTCTAGGTACAGGTACGGGTACAGGTCTAAGTACAGGTACAGGTACGGGTACAAGTACAGGTACGGGTACTGGTCTAAGTACAGGTCTAAGTACAGGTACAAGTACAGGTCTAAGTACAGGTACAGGTACGGGTACAGGTCTAAGTACAGGTACAGGTACGGGTACAGGTCTAAGTACAGGTACAGGTACGGGTACAAGTACAGGTACGGGTACTGGTCTAAGTACAGGTCTAAGTACAGGTACTGGTACAGGTACAAGTACAAGTACAGGTCTAGGTACAGGTACGGGTACAGGTCTAAGTACAGGTACAGGTACGGGTACAAGTACAGGTACGGGTACTGGTCTAAGTACAGGTCTAAGTACAGGTACAAGTACAGGTCTAAGTACAGGTACAGGTACGGGTACAGGTCTAAGTACAGGTACAGGTACGGGTACAGGTCTAAGTACAGGTACAGGTACGGGTACAAGTACAGGTACGGGTACTGGTCTAAGTACAGGTCTAAGTACAGGTACTGGTACAGGTACAAGTACAAGTACAGGTCTAAGTACAGGTACAGGTCTAAGTACAAGTACAGGTCTAAGTACAGGTACAAGTACAGGTCTAAGTACAGGTACTGGTACGGGTACAGGTCTAAGTACGGGTACAGGTACAAGTACAAGTACAGGTCTAAGTACAGGTACAGGTCTAAGTACAAGTACAGGTCTAAGTACAGGTACAAGTACAGGTCTAAGTACAGGTACTGGTACGGGTACAGGTCTAAGTACAGGTACTGGTACAGGTCTAAGTACAGGTACGGGTACAGGTCTAAGTACAGGTCTAAGTACAGGTACAGGTCTAAGTACAGGTACGGGTACAGGTACAGGTCTAAGTACAGGTACGGGTACAGGTCTAAGTACAGGTACAGGTCTAAGTACAGGTACAGGTCTAAGTACAGGTACAGGTACGGGTACAGGTCTAAGTACAGGTACAGGTCTAAGTACAGGTACAGGTATAAGTACAGGTACAGGTCTAAGTACAGGTACAAGTACAGGTCTAAGTACAGGTACAGGTACGGGTACAGGTCTAAGTACAGGTACAGGTACGGGTACAGGTCTAAGTACAGGTACAGGTACGGGTACAGGTCTAAGTACAGGTACAGGTCTAAGTACAGGTACAGGTCTAAGTACAGGTACAGGTACGGGTACAGGTCTAAGTACAGGTACAGGTACGGGTACAGGTCTAAGTACAGGTACGGGTACAGGTCTAAGTACAGGTCTAAGTACAGGTCTAAGTACAGGTACAGGTATAAGTACAGGTACAGGTCTAAGTACAGGTACAGGTCTAAGTACAGGTACGGGTACAAGTACAAGTACAGGATGGTGTAAATTTATTTACTAGCTAATAAATAGAACAAATTCACATAGTTGAAAATTATTACAAGAACAAAAATTATTTATAGAGTTACACAAAAAAAATCATTAACATCAGTTTCTTCACGGTCTTGTCTGCACTCGTTGTGGTCTACGGCGGTGGGGCAACTTCTGCATTCGCATGCACAATGGCTATGTCTGCAACTGAATTTGTGCAGCGAATGGGTCGTCTAGCAGCCGACCGGTGTCCACGGAGACACATGAGGGCCGAACGCAACAACGCGAAGTTCAACTTTCGCCGAACCCATGTGATGAACTCCGCATACCGGTTAATCAGTTTGTTTATTATACCAAGGCCGCCGTAATACAAGGCCTGCTGAGTTAATCAGTTTGTTTATTATACCAAGGTCGCCGTAATACAAGGCCTGCTGAGTTAATCAGTTTGTTTATTATACCAAGGCCGCCGTAATACAAGGCCTGCTGAGTTAATCAGTTTGTTTATTATACCAAGGCCGCAGTAATACAAGGCCTGCTGAGTTAATCAGTTTGTTTATTATACCAAGGCCGCCGTAATACAAGGCCTGCTGAGTTAATCAGTTTGTTTATTATACCAAGGCCGCCGTAATACAAGGCCTGCTGAGTTAATCAGTTTGTTTATTATACCAAGGCCGCCGTAATACAAGGCCTGCTGAGTTAATCAGTTTGTTTATTATACCAAGGCCGCCGTAATACAAGGCCTGCTGAGTTAATCAGTTTGTTTATTATACCAAGGCCGCAGTAATACAAGGCCTGCTGAGTTAATCAGTTTGTTTATTATACCAAGGCCGCAGTAATACAAGGCCGGCTGAGTTAATCAGTTTGTTTATTATACCAAGGCCGCAGTAATACAAGGCCTGCTGAGTTAATCAGTTTGTTTATTATACCAAGGCCGCAGTAATACAAGGCCTGCTGAGTTAATCAGTTTGTTTATTATACCAAGGCCGCCGTAATACAAGGCCTGCTGAGTTAATCAGTTTGTTTATTATACCAAGGCCGCCGTAATACAAGGCCTGCTGAGTTAATCAGTTTGTTTATTATACCAAGGCCGCAGTAATACAAGGCCTGCTGAGTTAATCAGTTTGTTTATTATACCAAGGCCGCCGTAATACAAGGCCTGCTGAGTTAATCAGTTTGTTTATTATACCAAGGCCGCCGTAATACAAGGCCTGCTGAGTTAATCAGTTTGTTTATTATACCAAGGCCGCCGTAATACAAGGCCTGCTGAGTTAATCAGTTTGTTTATTATACCAAGGCCGCAGTAATACAAGGCCTGCTGAGTTAATCAGTTTGTTTATTATACCAAGGCCGCAGTAATAAAAGGCCTGCTGAGATAATCAGTTTGTTTATTATACCAATGCCGCAGTAACACAAGGCCTGCTGAGTTAATCAGTTTGTTTATTATACCAAGGCCGCCGAAATACAAGGCCTGCTGAGTTAATCAGTTTGTTTATTATACCAAGGCCGCCGTAATACAAGGCCTGCTAAGTTAATCAGTTTGTTTATTATACCAAGGCCGCCGTAATACAAGGCCTGCTGAGTTAATCAGTTTGTTTATTATACCAAGGCCGCAGTAATACAAGGCCTGCTGAGATAATCAGTTTGTTTATTATACCAAGGCCGTAGTAATACAAGGCCTGCTGAGTTAATCAGTTTGTTTATTATACCAAGGCCGCAGTAATACAAGGCCTGCTGAGTTAATCAGTTTGTTTATTATACCAAGGCCGCCGTAATACAAGGCCTGCTAAGTTAATCAGTTTGTTTATTATACCAAGGCCGCCGTAATACAAGGCCTGCTGAGTTAATCAGTTTGTTTATTATACCAAGGCCGCCGTAATACAAGGCCTGCTAAGTTAATCAGTTTGTTTATTATACCAAGGCCGCCGTAATACAAGGCCTGCTGAGTTAATCAGTTTGTTTATTATACCAAGGCCGCAGTAATACAAGGCCTGCTGAGTTAATCAGTTTGTTTATTATACCAAGGCCGCAGTAATACAAGGCCTGCTGAGTTAATCAGTTTGTTTATTATACCAAGGCCGCAGTAATAAAAGGCCTGCTGAGTTAATCAGTTTGTTTATTATACCAAGGCCGCAGTAATAAAAGGCCTGCTGAGTTAATCAGTTTGTTTATTATACCAAGGCCGCAGTAATACAAGGCCTGCTGAGTTAATCAGTTTGTTTATTATACCAAGGCCGCAGTAATACAAGGCCTGCTGAGATAATCAGTTTGTTTATTATACCAAGGCCGCAGTAATACAAGGCCTGCTGAGTTAATCAGTTTGTTTATTATACCAAGGCCGCAGTAATACAAGGCCTGCTGAGTTAATCAGTTTGTTTATTATAACAAGGCCGCCGTAACACAAGGCCTGCTGAGTTAATCAGTTTGTTTATTATACCAAGGCCGCCGTAATACAAGGCCTGCTGAGTTAATCAGTTTGTTTATTATACCAAGGCCGCCGTAATACAAGGCCTGCTGAGTTAATCAGTTTGTTTATTATACCAAGGCCGCCGTAATACAAGGCCTGCTGAGTTAATCAGTTTGTTTATTATACCAAGGCCCCGTAACACAAGGCCTGCTGAGTTAATCAGTTTGTTTATTATACCAAGGCCGCAGTAATACAAGGCCTGCTGAGTTAATCAGTTTGTTTATTATACCAAGGCCGCCGTAACACAAGGCCTGCTGAGTTAATCAGTTTGTTTATTATACCAAGGCCGCCGTAATACAAGGCCTGCTGAGTTAATCAGTTTGTTTATTATACCAAGGCCGCCGTAATACAAGGCCTGCTGAGTTAATCAGTTTGTTTATTATACCAAGGCCGCAGTAATACAAGGCCTGCTGAGTTAATCAGTTTGTTTATTATACCAAGGCCGCCGTAATACAAGGCCTGCTGAGTTAATCAGTTTGTTTATTATACCAAGGCCGCAGTAATACAAGGCCTGCTGAGTTAATCAGTTTGTTTATTATACCAAGGCCGCCGTAATACAAGGCCTGCTAAGTTAATCAGTTTGTTTATTATACCAAGGCCGCCGTAATACAAGGCCTGCTGAGTTAATCAGTTTGTTTATTATACCAAGGCCGCCGTAATACAAGGCCTGCTAAGTTAATCAGTTTGTTTATTATACCAAGGCCGCCGTAATACAAGGCCTGCTGAGTTAATCAGTTTGTTTATTATACCAAGGCCGCAGTAATACAAGGCCTGCTGAGTTAATCAGTTTGTTTATTATACCAAGGCCGCAGTAATACAAGGCCTGCTGAGTTAATCAGTTTGTTTATTATACCAAGGCCGCAGTAATAAAAGGCCTGCTGAGTTAATCAGTTTGTTTATTATACCAAGGCCGCAGTAATAAAAGGCCTGCTGAGTTAATCAGTTTGTTTATTATACCAAGGCCCCGTAACACAAGGCCTGCTGAGTTAATCAGTTTGTTTATTATACCAAGGCCGCAGTAATACAAGGCCTGCTGAGTTAATCAGTTTGTTTATTATACCAAGGCCGCCGTAACACAAGGCCTGCTGAGTTAATCAGTTTGTTTATTATACCAAGGCCGCCGTAATACAAGGCCTGCTGAGTTAATCAGTTTGTTTATTATACCAAGGCCGCCGTAATACAAGGCCTGCTGAGTTAATCAGTTTGTTTATTATACCAAGGCCGCAGTAATACAAGGCCTGCTGAGTTAATCAGTTTGTTTATTATACCAAGGCCGCCGTAATACAAGGCCTGCTGAGTTAATCAGTTTGTTTATTATACCAAGGCCGCAGTAATAAAAGGCCTGCTGAGTTAATCAGTTTGTTTATTATACCAAGGCCCCGTAACACAAGGCCTGCTGAGTTAATCAGTTTGTTTATTATACCAAGGCCGCAGTAATACAAGGCCTGCTGAGTTAATCAGTTTGTTTATTATACCAAGGCCGCCGTAACACAAGGCCTGCTGAGTTAATCAGTTTGTTTATTATACCAAGGCCGCCGTAATACAAGGCCTGCTGAGTTAATCAGTTTGTTTATTATACCAAGGCCGCCGTAATACAAGGCCTGCTGAGTTAATCAGTTTGTTTATTATACCAAGGCCGCAGTAATACAAGGCCTGCTGAGTTAATCAGTTTGTTTATTATACCAAGGCCGCCGTAATACAAGGCCTGCTGAGTTAATCAGTTTGTTTATTATACCAAGGCCGCAGTAATACAAGGCCTGCTGAGTTAATCAGTTTGTTTATTATACCAAGGCCGCCGTAATACAAGGCCTGCTAAGTTAATCAGTTTGTTTATTATACCAAGGCCGCCGAAATGCAAGGCCTGCTGAGTTAATCAGTTTGTTTATTATACCAAGGCCGCCGTAATACAAGGCCTGCTAAGTTAATCAGTTTGTTTATTATACCAAGGCCGCCGTAATACAAGGCCTGCTGAGTTAATCAGTTTGTTTATTATACCAAGGCCGCAGTAATACAAGGCCTGCTGAGTTAATCAGTTTGTTTATTATACCAAGGCCGCAGTAATACAAGGCCTGCTGAGTTAATCAGTTTGTTTATTATACCAAGGCCGCAGTAATAAAAGGCCTGCTGAGTTAATCAGTTTGTTTATTATACCAAGGCCGCAGTAATAAAAGGCCTGCTGAGTTAATCAGTTTGTTTATTATACCAAGGCCGCAGTAATACAAGGCCTGCTGAGTTAATCAGTTTGTTTATTATACCAAGGCCGCAGTAATACAAGGCCTGCTGAGATAATCAGTTTGTTTATTATACCAAGGCCGCAGTAATACAAGGCCTGCTGAGTTAATCAGTTTGTTTATTATACCAAGGCCGCAGTAATACAAGGCCTGCTGAGTTAATCAGTTTGTTTATTATAACAAGGCCGCCGTAACACAAGGCCTGCTGAGTTAATCAGTTTGTTTATTATACCAAGGCCGCCGTAATACAAGGCCTGCTGAGTTAATCAGTTTGTTTATTATACCAAGGCCGCCGTAATACAAGGCCTGCTGAGTTAATCAGTTTGTTTATTATACCAAGGCCGCCGTAATACAAGGCCTGCTGAGTTAATCAGTTTGTTTATTATACCAAGGCCCCGTAACACAAGGCCTGCTGAGTTAATCAGTTTGTTTATTATACCAAGGCCGCAGTAATACAAGGCCTGCTGAGTTAATCAGTTTGTTTATTATACCAAGGCCGCCGTAACACAAGGCCTGCTGAGTTAATCAGTTTGTTTATTATACCAAGGCCGCCGTAATACAAGGCCTGCTGAGTTAATCAGTTTGTTTATTATACCAAGGCCGCCGTAATACAAGGCCTGCTGAGTTAATCAGTTTGTTTATTATACCAAGGCCGCCGTAATACAAGGCCTGCTGAGTTAATCAGTTTGTTTATTATACCAAGGCCGCCGTAATACAAGGCCTGCTGAGTTAATCAGTTTGTTTATTATACCAAGGCCGCAGTAATACAAGGCCTGCTGAGTTAATCAGTTTGTTTATTATACCAAGGCCGCCGTAATACAAGGCCTGCTGAGTTAATCAGTTTGTTTATTATACCAAGGCCGCAGTAATAAAAGGCCTGCTGAGATAATCAGTTTGTTTATTATACCAAGGCCGCCGTAATACAAGGCCTGGTGAGTTAATCAGTTTGTTTATTATACCAAGGCCGCAGTAATACAAGGCCTGCTGAGTTAATCAGTTTGTTTATTATACCAAGGCCGCAGTAATAAAAGGCCTGCTGAGATAATCAGTTTGTTTATTATACCAAGGCCGCAGTAATACAAGGCCTGCTGAGTTAATCAGTTTGTTTATTATACCAAGGCCGCAGTAATACAAGGCCTGCTGAGTTAATCAGTTTGTTTATTATACCAAGGCCGCCGTAATACAAGGCCTGCTGAGTTAATCAGTTTGTTTATTATACCAAGGCCGCCGTAATACAAGGCCTGCTGAGTTAATCAGTTTGTTTATTATACCAAGGCCGCAGTAATAAAAGGCCTGCTGAGATAATCAGTTTGTTTATTATACCAAGGCCGCCGTAATACAAGGCCTGGTGAGTTAATCAGTTTGTTTATTATACCAAGGCCGCCGTAATACAAGGCCTGCTGAGTTAATCAGTTTGTTTATTATACCAAGGCCGCAGTAATACAAGGCCTGCTGAGTTAATCAGTTTGTTTATTATACCAAGGCCGCAGTAATACAAGGCCTGCTGAGTTAATAAGTTTGTTTATTATACCAAGGCCGCCGTAATACAAGGCCTGCTGAGTTAATCAGTTTGTTTATTATACCAAGGCCGCCGTAATACAAGGCCTGCTGAGTTAATCAGTTTGTTTATTATACCAAGGCCGCCGTAATACAAGGCCTGCTGAGTTAATCAGTTTGTTTATTATACCAAGGCCGCCGTAATACAAGGCCTGCTGAGTTAATCAGTTTGTTTATTATACCAAGGCCGCAGTAATACAAGGCCTGCTGAGTTAATCAGTTTGTTTATTATACCAAGGCCGCCGTAATACAAGGCCTGCTGAGTTAATAAGTTTGTTTATTATACCAAGGACGCCGTAATACAAGGCCTGCTGAGTTAATCAGTTTGTTTATTATACCAAGGCCGCCGCAATACAAGGCCTGCTGAGTTAATCAGTCTGTTTATTATACCAAGGCCGCCGTAATACAAGGCCTGCTGAGTTGATCAGTTTGTTTCTTATACCAAGGCCGCAGTAATACAAGGCCTGCTGAGTTAATCAGTTTGTTTATTATACCAAGGCCGCCGTAATACAAGGCCTGCTGAGTTAATCAGTTTGTTTATTATACCAAGGTCGCCGTAATACAAGGCCTGCTGAGTTAATCAGTTTGTTTATTATACCAAGGCCGCCGTAATACAAGGCCTGCTGAGTTAATCAGTTTGTTTATTATACCAAGGCCGCCGTAATACAAGGCCTGCTGAGTTAATCAGTTTGTTTATTATACCAAGGCCGCCGTAATACAAGGCCTGCTGAGTTAATCAGTTTGTTTATTATACCAAGGCCGCCGTAATACAAGGCCTGCTGAGTTAATCAGTTTGTTTATTATACCAAGGCCGCCGTAATACAAGGCCTGCTGAGTTAATCAGTTTGTTTATTATACCAAGGCCGCCGTAATACAAGGCCTGCTGAGTTAATCAGTTTGTTTATTATACCAAGGCCGCAGTAATACAAGGCCTGCTGAGTTAATCAGTTTGTTTATTATACCAAGGCCGCAGTAATACAAGGCCTGCTGAGTTAATCAGTTTGTTTATTATACCAAGGCCGCAGTAATACAAGGCCTGCTGAGTTAATCAGTTTGTTTATTATACCAAGGCCGCCGTAATACAAGGCCTGCTGAGTTAATCAGTTTGTTTATTATACCAAGGCCGCCGTAATACAAGGCCTGCTGAGTTAATCAGTTTGTTTATTATACCAAGGCCGTAGTAATACAAGGCCTGCTGAGTTAATAAGTTTGTTTATTATACCAAGGCCGTAGTAATACAAAGCCTGCTGAGTTAATCAGTTTGTTTATTATACCAAGGCCGCCGTAATACAAGGCCTGCTGAGTTAATCAGTTTGTTTATTATACCAAGGCCGTAGTAATACAAGGCCTGCTGAGTTAATAAGTTTGTTTATTATACCAAGGCCGTAGTAATACAAAGCCTGCTGAGTTAATCAGTTTGTTTATTATAACAAGGCCGCCGTAATACAAGGCCTGCTGAGTTAATCAGTTTGTTTATTATACCAAGGCCGCCGTAATACAAGGCCTGCTGAGTTAATCAGTTTGTTTATTATACCAAGGCCGCAGTAATACAAGGCCTGCTGAGTTAATCAGTTTGTTTATTATACCAAGGCCGCAGTAATAAAAGGCCTGCTGAGATAATCAGTTTGTTTATTATACCAAGGCCGCCGTAATACAAGGCCTGCTGAGTTAATCAGTTTGTTTATTATACCAAGGCCGCAGTAATACAAGGCCTGCTGAGTTAATCAGTTTGTTTATTATACCAAGGCCGCCGTAATACAAGGCCTGCTGAGTTAATCAGTTTGTTTATTATACCAAGGCCGCCGTAATACAAGGCCTGCTGAGTTAATCAGTTTGTTTATTATACCAAGGCCGCAGTAATACAAGGCCTGCTGAGTTAATCAGTTTGTTTATTATACCAAGGCCGCCGTAATACAAGGCCTGCTGAGTTAATCAGTTTGTTTATTATACCAAGGCCGCCGTAATACAAGGCCTGCTGAGTTAATCAGTTTGTTTATTATACCAAGGCCGCCGTAATACAAGGCCTGCTGAGTTAATCAGTTTGTTTATTATACCAAGGCCGCAGTAATACAAGGCCTGCTGAGTTAATCAGTTTGTTTATTATACCAAGGCCGCCGTAATACAAGGCCTGCTGAGTTAATCAGTTTGTTTATTATACCAAGGCCGCAGTAATACAAGGCCTGCTGAGTTAATCAGTTTGTTTATTATACCAAGGCCGCAGTAATACAAGGCCTGCTGAGTTAATCAGTTTGTTTATTATACCAAGGCCGCCGTGATACAAGGCCTGCTGAGTTAATCAGTTTGTTTATTATACCAAGGCCGCCGTAATACAAGGTCTGCTGAGTTAATCAGTTTGTTTATTATACCAAGGCCGCCGTAATACAAGGCCTGCTGAGTTAATCAGTTTGTTTATTATACCAAGGCCGCAGTAATACAAGGCCTGCTGAGTTAATCAGTTTGTTTATTATACCAAGGCCGCCGTAATACAAGGCCTGCTGAGTTAATCAGTTTGTTTATTATACCAAGGCCGCCGTAATACAAGGCCTGCTGAGTTAATCAGTTTGTTTATTATACCAAGGCCGCCGTAATACAAGGCCTGCTGAGTTAATCAGTTTGTTTATTATACCAAGGCCGCAGTAATACAAGGCCTGCTGAGTTAATCAGTTTGTTTATTATACCAAGGCCGCAGTAATACAAGGCCTGCTGAGTTAATCAGTTTGTTATTATACCAAGGCCGCAGTAATACAAGGCCTGCTGAGTTAATCAGTTTGTTTATTATACCAAGGCCGCCGTAATACAAGGCCTGCTGAGTTAATCAGTTTGTTTATTATACCAAGGCCGCAGTAATACAAGGCCTGCTGAGTTAATCAGTTTGTTTATTATACCAAGGCCGCAGTAATACAAGGCCTGCTGAGTTAATAAGTTTGTTTATTATACCAAGGCCGTAGTAATACAAGGCCTGCTGAGTTAATAAGTTTGTTTATTATACCAAGGCCGCAGTAATACAAGGCCTGCTGAGTTAATCAGTTTGTTTATTATACCAATGCCGCAGTAACACAAGGCCTGCTGAGTTAATAAGTTTGTTTATTATACCAAGGCCGCAGTAATACAAGGCCTGCTGAGTTAATAAGTTTGTTTATTATACCAAGGCCGCAGTAATACAAGGCCTGCTGAGTTAATAAGTTTGTTTATTATACCAAGGCCGCAGTAATACAAGGCCTGCTGAGTTAATAAGTTTGTTTATTATACCAAGGCCGCAGTAATACAAGGCCTGCTGAGTTAATCAGTTTGTTTATTATACCAAGGCCGCAGTAATACAAGGCCTGCTGAGTTAATCAGTTTGTTTATTATACCAAGGCCGCAGTAATACAAGGCCTGCTGAGTTAATCAGTTTGTTTATTATACCAAGGCCGCAGTAATACAAGGCCTGCTGAGTTAATCAGTTTGTTTATTATACCAAGGCCGCAGTAATACAAGGCCTGCTGAGTTAATCAGTTTGTTTATTATACCAAGGCCGCAGTAATACAAGGCCTGCTGAGTTAATCAGTTTGTTTATTATACCAAGGCCGCCGTAATACAAGGCCTGCTGAGTTAATCAGTTTGTTATTATACCAAGGCCGCAGTAATACAAGGCCTGCTGAGTTAATCAGTTTGTTTATTATACCAAGGCCGCCGTAATACAAGGCCTGCTGAGTTAATCAGTTTGTTTATTATACCAAGGCCGCAGTAATACAAGGCCTGCTGAGTTAATCAGTTTGTTTATTATACCAAGGCCGCAGTAATACAAGGCCTGCTGAGTTAATCAGTTTGTTTATTATACCAAGGCCGCCGTAATACAAGGCCTGCTGAGTTAATCAGTTTGTTTATTATACCAAGGCCGCAGTAATACAAGGCCTGCTGAGTTAATCAGTTTGTTTATTATACCAAGGCCGCAGTAATACAAGGCCTGCTGAGTTAATCAGTTTGTTTATTATACCAAGGCCGCCGTAATACAAGGCCTGCTGAGTTAATCAGTTTGTTTATTATACCAAGGCCGCAGTAATACAAGGCCTGCTGAGTTAATCAGTTTGTTTATTATACCAAGGCCGCCGTAATACAAGGCCTGCTGAGTTAATCAGTTTGTTTATTATACCAAGGCCGCCGTAATACAAGGCCTGCTGAGTTAATCAGTTTGTTTATTATACCAAGGCCGCCGTAATACAAGGCCTGCTGAGTTAATCAGTTTGTTTATTATACCAAGGCCGCAGTAATACAAGGCCTGCTGAGTTAATCAGTTTGTTTATTATACCAAGGCCGCAGTAATACAAGGCCTGCTGAGTTAATCAGTTTGTTTATTATACCAAGGCCGCCGTAATACAAGGCCTGCTGAGTTAATCAGTTTGTTTATTATACCAAGGCCGCAGTAATACAAGGCCTGCTGAGTTAATCAGTTTGTTTATTATACCAAGGCCGCATTAATACAAGGCCTGCTGAGTTAATCAGTTTGTTTATTATACCAAGGCCGCCGTAATACAAGGCCTGCTGAGTTAATCAGTTTGTTTATTATACCAAGGCCGCAGTAATACAAGGCCTGCTGAGTTAATCAGTTTGTTTATTATACCAAGGCCGCAGTAATACAAGGCCTGCTGAGTTAATCAGTTTGTTTATTATACCAAGGCCGCATTAATACAAGGCTGCTGAGTTAATCAGTTTGTTTATTATACCAAGGTCGCCATAATACAAGGCCTGCTGAGTTAATCAGTTTGTTTATTATACCAAGGCCGCCGAAATACAAGGCCTGCTGAGTTAATCAGTTTGTTTATTATACCAAGGCCGCCGAAATACAAGGCCTGCTGAGTTAATCAGTTTGTTTATTATACCAAGGCCGCCGTAATACAAGGCCTGCTGAGTTAATCAGTTTGTTTATTATACCAAGGCCGCCGTAATACAAGGCCTGCTGAGTTAATCAGTTTGTTTATTATACCAAGGCCGCAGTAATACAAGGCCTGCTGAGTTAATCAGTTTGTTTATTATACCAAGGCCGCAGTAATAAAAGGCCTGCTGAGTTAATCAGTTTGTTTATTATACCAAGGCCGCAGTAATAAAAGGCCTGCTGAGTTAATCAGTTTGTTTATTATACCAAGGCCGCAGTAATACAAGGCCTGCTGAGTTAATCAGTTTGTTTATTATACCAAGGCCGCAGTAATACAAGGCCTGCTGAGATAATCAGTTTGTTTATTATACCAAGGCCGCAGTAATACAAGGCCTGCTGAGTTAATCAGTTTGTTTATTATACCAAGGCCGCAGTAATACAAGGCCTGCTGAGTTAATCAGTTTGTTTATTATACCAAGGCCGCCGTAACACAAGGCCTGCTGAGTTAATCAGTTTGTTTATTATACCAAGGCCGCCGTAATACAAGGCCTGCTGAGTTAATCAGTTTGTTTATTATACCAAGGCCGCCGTAATACAAGGCCTGCTGAGTTAATCAGTTTGTTTATTATACCAAGGCCGCCGTAATACAAGGCCTGCTGAGTTAATCAGTTTGTTTATTATACCAAGGCCCCGTAACACAAGGCCTGCTGAGTTAATCAGTTTGTTTATTATACCAAGGCCGCAGTAATACAAGGCCTGCTGAGTTAATCAGTTTGTTTATTATACCAAGGCCGCCGTAACACAAGGCCTGCTGAGTTAATCAGTTTGTTTATTATACCAAGGCCGCAGTAATACAAGGCCTGCTGAGTTAATCAGTTTGTTTATTATACCAAGGCCGCCGTAACACAAGGCCTGCTGAGTTAATCAGTTTGTTTATTATACCAAGGCCGCAGTAATACAAGGCCTGCTGAGTTAATCAGTTTGTTTATTATACCAAGGCCGCAGTAATACAAGGCCTGCTGAGTTAATCAGTTTGTTTATTATACCAAGGCCGCAGTAATACAAGGCCTGCTGAGTTAATCAGTTTGTTTATTATACCAAGGCCGCCGTAATACAAGGCCTGCTGAGTTAATCAGTTTGTTATTATACCAAGGCCGCAGTAATACAAGGCCTGCTGAGTTAATCAGTTTGTTTATTATACCAAGGCCGCAGTAATACAAGGCCTGCTGAGTTAATCAGTTTGTTTATTATACCAAGGCCGCAGTAATACAAGGCCTGCTGAGTTAATCAGTTTGTTTATTATACCAAGGCCGCCGTAATACAAGGCCTGCTGAGTTAATCAGTTTGTTTATTATACCAAGGCCGCAGTAATACAAGGCCTGCTGAGTTAATCAGTTTGTTTATTATACCAAGGCCGCATTAATACAAGGCCTGCTGAGTTAATCAGTTTGTTTATTATACCAAGGCCGCCGTAATACAAGGCCTGCTGAGTTAATCAGTTTGTTTATTATACCAAGGCCGCAGTAATACAAGGCCTGCTGAGTTAATCAGTTTGTTTATTATACCAAGGCCGCAGTAATACAAGGCCTGCTGAGTTAATCAGTTTGTTTATTATACCAAGGCCGCATTAATACAAGGCTGCTGAGTTAATCAGTTTGTTTATTATACCAAGGTCGCCGTAATACAAGGCCTGCTGAGTTAATCAGTTTGTTTATTATACCAAGGCCGCCGAAATACAAGGCCTGCTGAGTTAATCAGTTTGTTTATTATACCAAGGCCGCCGAAATACAAGGCCTGCTGAGTTAATCAGTTTGTTTATTATACCAAGGCCGCCGTAATACAAGGCCTGCTGAGTTAATCAGTTTGTTTATTATACCAAGGCCGCCGTAATACAAGGCCTGCTGAGTTAATCAGTTTGTTTATTATACCAAGGCCGCAGTAATACAAGGCCTGCTGAGTTAATCAGTTTGTTTATTATACCAAGGCCGCAGTAATAAAAGGCCTGCTGAGTTAATCAGTTTGTTTATTATACCAAGGCCGCAGTAATAAAAGGCCTGTTGAGTTAATCAGTTTGTTTATTATACCAAGGCCGCAGTAATACAAGGCCTGCTGAGTTAATCAGTTTGTTTATTATACCAAGGCCGCAGTAATACAAGGCCTGCTGAGATAATCAGTTTGTTTATTATACCAAGGCCGCAGTAATACAAGGCCTGCTGAGTTAATCAGTTTGTTTATTATACCAAGGCCGCAGTAATACAAGGCCTGCTGAGTTAATCAGTTTGTTTATTATACCAAGGCCGCCGTAACACAAGGCCTGCTGAGTTAATCAGTTTGTTTATTATACCAAGGCCGCCGTAATACAAGGCCTGCTGAGTTAATCAGTTTGTTTATTATACCAAGGCCGCCGTAATACAAGGCCTGCTGAGTTAATCAGTTTGTTTATTATACCAAGGCCGCCGTAATACAAGGCCTGCTGAGTTAATCAGTTTGTTTATTATACCAAGGCCCCGTAACACAAGGCCTGCTGAGTTAATCAGTTTGTTTATTATACCAAGGCCGCAGTAATACAAGGCCTGCTGAGTTAATCAGTTTGTTTATTATACCAAGGCCGCCGTAACACAAGGCCTGCTGAGTTAATCAGTTTGTTTATTATACCAAGGCCGCCGTAATACAAGGCCTGCTGAGTTAATCAGTTTGTTTATTATACCAAGGCCGCCGTAATACAAGGCCTGCTGAGTTAATCAGTTTGTTTATTATACCAAGGCCGCCGTAATACAAGGCCTGCTGAGTTAAGCAGTTTGTTTATTATACCAAGGCCGCCGTAATACAAGGCCTGCTGAGTTAATCAGTTTGTTTATTATACCAAGGCCGCAGTAATACAAGGCCTGCTGAGTTAATCAGTTTGTTTATTATACCAAGGCCGCCGTAATACAAGGCCTGCTGAGTTAATCAGTTTGTTTATTATACCAAGGCCGCAGTAATAAAAGGCCTGCTGAGATAATCAGTTTGTTTATTATACCAAGGCCGCCGTAATACAAGGCCTGGTGAGTTAATCAGTTTGTTTATTATGCCAAGGCCGCAGTAATACAAGGCCTGCTGAGTTAATCAGTTTGTTTATTATACCAAGGCCGCAGTAATAAAAGGCCTGCTGAGATAATCAGTTTGTTTATTATACCAAGGCCGCAGTAATACAAGGCCTGCTGAGTTAATCAGTTTGTTTATTATACCAAGGCCGCAGTAATACAAGGCCTGCTGAGTTAATCAGTTTGTTTATTATACCAAGGCCGCCGTAATACAAGGCCTGCTGAGTTAATCAGTTTGTTTATTATACCAAGGCCGCCGTAATACAAGGCCTGCTGAGTTAATCAGTTTGTTTATTATACCAAGGCCGCAGTAATAAAAGGCCTGCTGAGATAATCAGTTTGTTTATTATACCAAGGCCGCCGTAATACAAGGCCTGGTGAGTTAATCAGTTTGTTTATTATACCAAGGCCGCCGTAATACAAGGCCTGCTGAGTTAATCAGTTTGTTTATTATACCAAGGCCGCAGTAATACAAGGCCTGCTGAGTTAATCAGTTTGTTTATTATACCAAGGCCGCAGTAATACAAGGCCTGCTGAGTTAATAAGTTTGTTTATTATACCAAGGCCGCAGTAATACAAGGCCTGCTGAGTTAATCAGTTTGTTTATTATACCAAGGCCGCCGTAATACAAGGCCTGCTGAGTTAATAAGTTTGTTTATTATACCAAGGACGCCGTAATACAAGGCCTGCTGAGTTAATCAGTTTGTTTATTATACCAAGGCCGCCGCAATACAAGGCCTGCTGAGTTAATCAGTCTGTTTATTATACCAAGGCCGCCGTAATACAAGGCCTGCTGAGTTGATCAGTTTGTTTCTTATACCAAGGCCGCAGTAATACAAGGCCTGCTGAGTTAATCAGTTTGTTTATTATACCAAGGCCGCCGTAATACAAGGCCTGCTGAGTTAATCAGTTTGTTTATTATACCAAGGTCGCCGTAATACAAGGCCTGCTGAGTTAATCAGTTTGTTTATTATACCAAGGCCGCCGTAATACAAGGCCTGCTGAGTTAATCAGTTTGTTTATTATACCAAGGCCGCCGTAATACAAGGCCTGCTGAGTTAATCAGTTTGTTTATTATACCAAGGCCGCCGTAATACAAGGCCTGCTGAGTTAATCAGTTTGTTTATTATACCAAGGCCGCCGTAATACAAGGCCTGCTGAGTTAATCAGTTTGTTTATTATACCAAGGCCGCCGTAATACAAGGCCTGCTGAGTTAATCAGTTTGTTTATTATACCAAGGCCGCCGTAATACAAGGCCTGCTGAGTTAATCAGTTTGTTTATTATACCAAGGCCGCAGTAATACAAGGCCTGCTGAGTTAATCAGTTTGTTTATTATACCAAGGCCGCAGTAATACAAGGCCTGCTGAGTTAATCAGTTTGTTTATTATACCAAGGCCGCAGTAATACAAGGCCTGCTGAGTTAATCAGTTTGTTTATTATACCAAGGCCGCCGTAATACAAGGCCTGCTGAGTTAATCAGTTTGTTTATTATACCAAGGCCGTAGTAATACAAGGCCTGGTGAGTTAATAAGTTTGTTTATTATACCAAGGCCGTAGTAATACAAAGCCTGCTGAGTTAATCAGTTTGTTTATTATAACAAGGCCGCCGTAATACAAGGCCTGCTGAGTTAATCAGTTTGTTTATTATACCAAGGCCGCCGTAATACAAGGCCTGCTGAGTTAATCAGTTTGTTTATTATACCAAGGCCGCAGTAATACAAGGCCTGCTGAGTTAATCAGTTTGTTTATTATACCAAGGCCGCAGTAATAAAAGGCCTGCTGAGATAATCAGTTTGTTTATTATACCAAGGCCGCCGTAATACAAGGCCTGCTGAGTTAATCAGTTTGTTTATTATACCAAGGCCGCAGTAATACAAGGCCTGCTGAGTTAATCAGTTTGTTTATTATACCAAGGCCGCCGTAATACAAGGCCTGCTGAGTTAATCAGTTTGTTTATTATACCAAGGCCGCCGTAATACAAGGCCTGCTGAGTTAATCAGTTTGTTTATTATACCAAGGCCGCAGTAATACAAGGCCTGCTGAGTTAATCAGTTTGTTTATTATACCAAGGCCGCCGTAATACAAGGCCTGCTGAGTTAATCAGTTTGTTTATTATACCAAGGCCGCCGTAATACAAGGCCTGCTGAGTTAATCAGTTTGTTTATTATACCAAGGCCGCCGTAATACAAGGCCTGCTGAGTTAATCAGTTTGTTTATTATACCAAGGCCGCAGTAATACAAGGCCTGCTGAGTTAATCAGTTTGTTTATTATACCAAGGCCGCCGTAATACAAGGCCTGCTGAGTTAATCAGTTTGTTTATTATACCAAGGCCGCAGTAATACAAGGCCTGCTGAGTTAATCAGTTTGTTTATTATACCAAGGCCGCAGTAATACAAGGCCTGCTGAGTTAATCAGTTTGTTTATTATACCAAGGCCGCCGTAATACAAGGCCTGCTGAGTTAATCAGTTTGTTTATTATACCAAAGCCGCCGTAATACAAGGCCTGCTGAGTTAATCAGTTTGTTTATTATACCAAGGCCGCCGTAATACAAGGCCTGCTGAGTTAATCAGTTTGTTTATTATACCAAGGCCGCAGTAATACAAGGCCTGCTGAGTTAATCAGTTTGTTTATTATACCAAGGCCGCCGTAATACAAGGCCTGCTGAGTTAATCAGTTTGTTTATTATACCAAGGCCGCCGTAATACAAGGCCTGCTGAGTTAATCAGTTTGTTTATTATACCAAGGCCGCCGTAATACAAGGCCTGCTGAGTTAATCAGTTTGTTTATTATACCAAGGCCGCAGTAATACAAGGCCTGCTGAGTTAATCAGTTTGTTTATTATACCAAGGCCGCAGTAATACAAGGCCTGCTGAGTTAATCAGTTTGTTATTATACCAAGGCCGCAGTAATACAAGGCCTGCTGAGTTAATCAGTTTGTTTATTATACCAAGGCCGCCGTAATACAAGGCCTGCTGAGTTAATCAGTTTGTTTATTATACCAAGGCCGCAGTAATACAAGGCCTGCTGAGTTAATCAGTTTGTTTATTATACCAAGGCCGCAGTAATACAAGGCCTGCTGAGTTAATAAGTTTGTTTATTATACCAAGGCCGTAGTAATACAAGGCCTGCTGAGTTAATAAGTTTGTTTATTATACCAAGGCCGCAGTAATACAAGGCCTGCTGAGTTAATCAGTTTGTTTATTATACCAATGCCGCAGTAACACAAGGCCTGCTGAGTTAATAAGTTTGTTTATTATACCAAGGCCGCAGTAATACAAGGCCTGCTGAGTTAATAAGTTTGTTTATTATACCAAGGCCGCAGTAATACAAGGCCTGCTGAGTTAATAAGTTTGTTTATTATACCAAGGCCGCAGTAATACAAGGCCTGCTGAGTTAATAAGTTTCTTTATTATACCAATGCCGCAGTAACACAAGGCCTGCTGAGTTAATCAGTTTGTTTATTATACCAAGGCCGCAGTAATACAAGGCCTGCTGAGTTAATCAGTTTGTTTATTATACCAAGGCCGCATTAATACAAGGCTGCTGAGTTAATCAGTTTGTTTATTATACCAAGGTCGCCGTAATACAAGGCCTGCTGAGTTAATCAGTTTGTTTATTATACCAAGGCCACAGTAATACAAGGCCTGCTGAGTTAATCAGTTTGTTTATTATACCAAGGCCGCAGTAATACAAGGCCTGCTGAGTTAATCAGTTTGTTTATTATACCAAGGCCGCCGTAATACAAGGCCTGCTGAGTTAATCAGTTTGTTTATTATACCAAGGCCGCAGTAATACAAGGCCTGCTGAGTTAATCAGTTTGTTTATTATACCAAGGTCGCCGTAATACAAGGCCTGCTGAGTTAATCAGTTTGTTTATTATACCAAGGCCGCAGTAATACAAGGCCTGCTGAATTAATCAGTTTGTTTATTATACCAAGGCCGCATTAATACAAGGCTGCTGAGTTAATCAGTTTGTTTATTATACCAAGGTCGCCGTAATACAAGGCCTGCTGAGTTAATCAGTTTGTTTATTATACCAAGGTCGCAGTAATACAAGGCCTGCTGAGTTAATCAGTTTGTTTATTATACCAAGGCCGCAGTAATACAAGGCCTGCTGAGTTAATCAGTTTGTTTATTATACCAAGGCCGCCGTAATACAAGGCCTGCTGAGTTAATCAGTTTGTTTATTATACCAAGGCCGCCGTAATACAAGGCCTGCTGAGTTAATCAGTTTGTTTATTATACCAAGGCCGCAGTAATACAAGGCCTGCTGAGTTAATCAGTTTGTTTATTATACCAAGGACGCCGTAATACAAGGCCTGCTGAGTTAATCAGTTTGTTTATTATACCAAGGCCGCAGTAATAAAAGGCCTGCTGAGATAATCAGTTTGTTTATTATACCAAGGCCGCAGTAATACAAGGCCTGCTGAGTTAATCAGTTTGTTTATTATACCAAGGCCGCAGTAATAAAAGGCCTGCTGAGATAATCAGTTTGTTTATTATACCAAGGCCGCCGTAATACAAGGCCTGGTGAGTTAATCAGTTTGTTTATTATACCAAAGCCGCCGTAATACAAGGCCTGCTGAGTTAATCAGTTTGTTTATTATACCAAGGCCGCAGTAATACAAGGCCTGCTGAGTTAATCAGTTTGTTTATTATACCAAGGCCGCAGTAATACAAGGCCTGCTGAGTTAATAAGTTTGTTTATTATACCAAGGCCGCAGTAATACAAGGCCTGCTGAGTTAATCAGTTTGTTTATTATACCAAGGCCGCCGTAATACAAGGCCTGCTGAGTTAATAAGTTTGTTTATTATACCAAGGCCGCCGTAATACAAGGCCTGCTGAGTTAATCAGTTTGTTTATTATACCAAGGCCGCCGCAATACAAGGCCTGCTGAGTTAATCAGTCTGTTTATTATACCAAGGCCGCCGTAATACAAGGCCTGCTGAGTTGATCAGTTTGTTTCTTATACCAAGGCCGCAGTAATACAAGGCCTGCTGAGTTAATCAGTTTGTTTATTATACCAAGGCCGCCGTAATACAAGGCCTGCTGAGTTAATCAGTTTGTTTATTATACCAAGGTCGCCGTAATACAAGGCCTGCTGAGTTAATCAGTTTGTTTATTATACCAAGGCCGCCGTAATACAAGGCCTGCTGAGTTAATCAGTTTGTTTATTATACCAAGGCCGCAGTAATACAAGGCCTGCTGAGTTAATCAGTTTGTTTATTATACCAAGGCCGCCGTAATACAAGGCCTGCTGAGTTAATCAGTTTGTTTATTATACCAAGGCCGCCGTAATACAAGGCCTGCTGAGTTAATCAGTTTGTTTATTATACCAAGGCCGCCGTAATTCAAGGCCTGCTGAGTTAATCAGTTTGTTTATTATACCAAGGCCGCCGTAATACAAGGCCTGCTGAGTTAATCAGTTTGTTTATTATACCAAGGCCGCAGTAATACAAGGCCTGCTGAGTTAATCAGTTTGTTTATTATACCAAGGCCGCAGTAATACAAGGCCTGCTGAGTTAATCAGTTTGTTTATTATACCAAGGCCGCCGCAATACAAGGCCTGCTGAGTTAATCAGTCTGTTTATTATACCAAGGCCGCAGTAATACAAGGCCTGCTGAGTTAATAAGTTTGTTTATTATACCAAGGCCGCAGTAATACAAGGCCTGCTGAGTTAATCAGTTTGTTTATTATACCAAGGCCGCCGTAATACAAGGCCTGCTGAGTTAATCAGTTTGTTTATTATACCAAGGTCGCCGTAACACAAGGCCTGCTGAGTTAATCAGTTTGTTTATTATACCAAGGCCGCAGTAATACAAGGCCTGCTGAGTTAATCAGTTTGTTTATTATACCAAGGCCGCCGTAACACAAGGCCTGCTGAGTTAATCAGTTTGTTTATTATACCAAGGCCGCCGTAATACAAGGCCTGCTGAGTTAATCAGTTTGTTTATTATACCAAGGCCGCCGTAATACAAGGCCTGCTGAGTTAATCAGTTTGTTTATTATACCAAGGCCGCCGTAATACAAGGCCTGCTGAGTTAATCAGTTTGTTTATTATACCAAGGCCGCCGTAATACAAGGCCTGCTGAGTTAATCAGTTTGTTTATTATACCAAGGCCGCAGTAATACAAGGCCTGCTGAGTTAATCAGTTTGTTTATTATACCAAGGCCGCCGTAATACAAGGCCTGCTGAGATAATCAGTTTGTTTATTATACCAAGGCCGCCGTAATACAAGGCCTGCTGAGTTAATCAGTTTGTTTATTATACCAAGGCCGCAGTAATAAAAGGCCTGCTGAGATAATCAGTTTGTTTATTATACCAAGGCCGCAGTAATACAAGGCCTGCTGAGTTAATCAGTTTGTTTATTATACCAAGGTCGCAGTAATACAAGGCCTGCTGAGTTAATCAGTTTGTTTATTATACCAAGGTCGCCGTAATACAAGGCCTGCTGAGTTAATCAGTTTGTTTATTATACCAAGGCCGCCGTAATACAAGGCCTGCTGAGTTAATAAGTTTGTTTATTATACCAAGGCCGCCGTAATACAAGGCCTGCTGAGTTAATCAGTTTGTTTATTATACCAAGGCCGCCGCAATACAAGGCCTGCTGAGTTAATCAGTCTGTTTATTATACCAAGGCCGCCGTAATACAAGGCCTGCTGAGTTGATCAGTTTGTTTCTTATACCAAGGCCGCAGTAATACAAGGCCTGCTGAGTTAATCAGTTTGTTTATTATACCAAGGCCGCCGTAATACAAGGCCTGCTGAGTTAATCAGTTTGTTTATTATACCAAGGTCGCCGTAATACAAGGCCTGCTGAGTTAATCAGTTTGTTTATTATACCAAGGCCGCCGTAATACAAGGCCTGCTGAGTTAATCAGTTTGTTTATTATACCAAGGCCGCCGTAATACAAGGCCTGCTGAGTTAATAAGTTTGTTTATTATACCAAGGCCGCCGTAATACAAGGCCTGCTGAGTTAATCAGTTTGTTTATTATACCAAGGCCGCCGCAATACAAGGCCTGCTGAGTTAATCAGTCTGTTTATTATACCAAGGCCGCCGTAATACAAGGCCTGCTGAGTTGATCAGTTTGTTTCTTATACCAAGGCCGCAGTAATACAAGGCCTGCTGAGTTAATCAGTTTGTTTATTATACCAAGGCCGCCGTAATACAAGGCCTGCTGAGTTAATCAGTTTGTTTATTATACCAAGGTCGCCGTAATACAAGGCCTGCTGAGTTAATCAGTTTGTTTATTATACCAAGGCCGCCGTAATACAAGGCCTGCTGAGTTAATCAGTTTGTTTATTATACCAAGGCCGCAGTAATACAAGGCCTGCTGAGTTAATCAGTTTGTTTATTATACCAAGGCCGCCGTAATACAAGGCCTGCTGAGTTAATCAGTTTGTTTATTATACCAAGGCCGCCGTAATACAAGGCCTGCTGAGTTAATCAGTTTGTTTATTATACCAAGGCCGCCGTAATTCAAGGCCTGCTGAGTTAATCAGTTTGTTTATTATACCAAGGCCGCCGTAATACAAGGCCTGCTGAGTTAATCAGTTTGTTTATTATACCAAGGCCGCAGTAATACAAGGCCTGCTGAGTTAATCAGTTTGTTTATTATACCAAGGCCGCCGTAATACAAGGCCTGCTGAGTTAATCAGTTTGTTTATTATACCAAGGCCGCCGTAATACAAGGCCTGCTGAGTTAATCAGTTTGTTTATTATACCAAGGCCGCCGTAATACAAGGCCTGCTGAGTTAATCAGTTTGTTTATTATACCAAGGCCGCAGTAATACAAGGCCTGCTGAGTTAATCAGTTTGTTTATTATACCAAGGCCGCAGTAATAAAAGGCCTGCTGAGATAATCAGTTTGTTTATTATACCAAGGCCGCCGTAATACAAGGCCTGCTGAGTTAATCAGTTTGTTTATTATACCAAGGCCGCAGTAATACAAGGCCTGCTGAGTTAATCAGTTTGTTTATTATACCAAGGCCGCCGTAATACAAGGCCTGCTGAGTTAATCAGTTTGTTTATTATACCAAGGCCGCCGTAATACAAGGCCTGCTGAGTTAATCAGTTTGTTTATTATACCAAGGCCGCAGTAATACAAGGCCTGCTGAGTTAATCAGTTTGTTTATTATACCAAGGCCGCCGTAATACAAGGCCTGCTGAGTTAATCAGTTTGTTTATTATACCAAGGCCGCCGTAATACAAGGCCTGCTGAGTTAATCAGTTTGTTTATTATACCAAGGCCGCAGTAATACAAGGCCTGCTGAGTTAATCAGTTTGTTTATTATACCAAGGCCGCCGTAATACAAGGCCTGCAGAGTTAATCAGTTTGTTTATTATACCAAGGCCGCCGTAATACAAGGCCTGCTGAGTTAATCAGTTTGTTTATTATACCAAGGCCGCCGTAATACAAGGCCTGGTGAGTTAATCAGTTTGTTTATTATACCAAGGCCGCAGTAATACAAGGCCTGCTGAGTTAATCAGTTTGTTTATTATACCAAGGCCGCCGTAATACAAGGCCTGCTGAGTTAATCAGTTTGTTTATTATACCAAGGTCGCCGTAACACAAGGCCTGCTGAGTTAATCAGTTTGTTTATTATACCAAGGCCGCAGTAATACAAGGCCTGCTGAGTTAATCAGTTTGTTTATTATACCAAGGCCGCCGTAACACAAGGCCTGCTGAGTTAATCAGTTTGTTTATTATACCAAGGCCGCCGTAATACAAGGCCTGCTGAGTTAATCAGTTTGTTTATTATACCAAGGCCGCCGTAATACAAGGCCTGCTGAGTTAATCAGTTTGTTTATTATACCAAGGCCGCCGTAATACAAGGCCTGCTGAGTTAATCAGTTTGTTTATTATACCAAGGCCGCCGTAATACAAGGCCTGCTGAGTTAATCAGTTTGTTTATTATACCAAGGCCGCAGTAATACAAGGCCTGCTGAGTTAATCAGTTTGTTTATTATACCAAGGCCGCCGTAATACAAGGCCTGCTGAGTTAATCAGTTTGTTTATTATACCAAGGCCGCAGTAATAAAAGGCCTGCTGAGATAATCAGTTTGTTTATTATACCAAGGCCGCCGTAATACAAGGCCTGGTGAGTTAATCAGTTTGTTTATTATACCAAGGCCGCAGTAATACAAGGCCTGCTGAGTTAATCAGTTTGTTTATTATACCAAGGCCGCAGTAATAAAAGGCCTGCTGAGATAATCAGTTTGTTTATTATACCAAGGCCGCAGTAATACAAGGCCTGCTGAGTTAATCAGTTTGTTTATTATACCAAGGCCGCAGTAATACAAGGCCTGCTGAGTTAATCAGTTTGTTTATTATACCAAGGCCGCCGTAATACAAGGCCTGCTGAGTTAATCAGTTTGTTTATTATACCAAGGCCGCCGTAATACAAGGCCTGCTGAGTTAATCAGTTTGTTTATTATACCAAGGCCGCAGTAATAAAAGGCCTGCTGAGATAATCAGTTTGTTTATTATACCAAGGCCGCCGTAATACAAGGCCTGGTGAGTTAATCAGTTTGTTTATTATACCAAGGCCGCCGTAATACAAGGCCTGCTGAGTTAATCAGTTTGTTTATTATACCAAGGCCGCAGTAATACAAGGCCTGCTGAGTTAATCAGTTTGTTTATTATACCAAGGCCGCAGTAATACAAGGCCTGCTGAGTTAATAAGTTTGTTTATTATACCAAGGCCGCAGTAATACAAGGCCTGCTGAGTTAATCAGTTTGTTTATTATACCAAGGCCGCCGTAATACAAGGCCTGCTGAGTTAATAAGTTTGTTTATTATACCAAGGCCGCCGTAATACAAGGCCTGCTGAGTTAATCAGTTTGTTTATTATACCAAGGCCGCCGCAATACAAGGCCTGCTGAGTTAATCAGTCTGTTTATTATACCAAGGCCGCCGTAATACAAGGCCTGCTGAGTTGATCAGTTTGTTTCTTATACCAAGGCCGCAGTAATACAAGGCCTGCTGAGTTAATCAGTTTGTTTATTATACCAAGGCCGCCGTAATACAAGGCCTGCTGAGTTAATCAGTTTGTTTATTATACCAAGGTCGCCGTAATACAAGGCCTGCTGAGTTGATCAGTTTGTTTCTTATACCAAGGCCGCAGTAATACAAGGCCTGCTGAGTTAATCAGTTTGTTTATTATACCAAGGCCGCCGTAATACAAGGCCTGCTGAGTTAATCAGTTTGTTTATTATACCAAGGTCGCCGTAATACAAGGCCTGCTGAGTTAATCAGTTTGTTTATTATACCAAGGCCGCCGTAATACAAGGCCTGCTGAGTTAATCAGTTTGTTTATTATACCAAGGCCGCAGTAATACAAGGCCTGCTGAGTTAATCAGTTTGTTTATTATACCAAGGCCGCCGTAATACAAGGCCTGCTGAGTTAATCAGTTTGTTTATTATACCAAGGCCGCCGTAATACAAGGCCTGCTGAGTTAATCAGTTTGTTTATTATACCAAGGCCGCCGTAATTCAAGGCCTGCTGAGTTAATCAGTTTGTTTATTATACCAAGGTCGCCGTAATACAAGGCCTGCTGAGTTAATCAGTTTGTTTATTATACCAAGGCCGCAGTAATACAAGGCCTGCTGAGTTAATCAGTTTGTTTATTATACCAAGGCCGCCGTAATACAAGGCCTGCTGAGTTAATCAGTTTGTTTATTATACCAAGGCCGCCGTAATACAAGGCCTGCTGAGTTAATCAGTTTGTTTATTATACCAAGGCCGCCGTAATACAAGGCCTGCTGAGTTAATCAGTTTGTTTATTATACCAAGGCCGCAGTAATACAAGGCCTGCTGAGTTAATCAGTTTGTTTATTATACCAAGGCCGCAGTAATAAAAGGCCTGCTGAGATAATCAGTTTGTTTATTATACCAAGGCCGCCGTAATACAAGGCCTGCTGAGTTAATCAGTTTGTTTATTATACCAAGGCCGCAGTAATACAAGGCCTGCTGAGTTAATCAGTTTGTTTATTATACCAAGGCCGCCGTAATACAAGGCCTGCTGAGTTAATCAGTTTGTTTATTATACCAAGGCCGCCGTAATACAAGGCCTGCTGAGTTAATCAGTTTGTTTATTATACCAAGGCCACAGTAATACAAGGCCTGCTGAGTTAATCAGTTTGTTTATTATACCAAGGCCGCCGTAATACAAGGCCTGCTGAGTTAATCAGTTTGTTTATTATACCAAGGCCGCCGTAATACAAGGCCTGCTGAGTTAATCAGTTTGTTTATTATACCAAGGCCGCAGTAATACAAGGCCTGCTGAGTTAATCAGTTTGTTTATTATACCAAGGCCGCCGTAATACAAGGCCTGCAGAGTTAATCAGTTTGTTTATTATACCAAGGCCGCCGTAATACAAGGCCTGCTGAGTTAATCAGTTTGTTTATTATACCAAGGCCGCCGTAATACAAGGCCTGGTGAGTTAATCAGTTTGTTTATTATACCAAGGCCGCAGTAATACAAGGCCTGCTGAGTTAATCAGTTTGTTTATTATAACAAGGCCGCAGTAATAAAAGGCCTGCTGAGATAATCAGTTTGTTTATTATACCAAGGCCGCAGTAATACAAGGCCTGCTGAGTTAATCAGTTTGTTTATTATACCAAGGCCGCAGTAATACAAGGCCTGCTGAGTTAATCAGTTTGTTTATTATACCAAGGCCGCCGTAATACAAGGCCTGCTGAGTTAATCAGTTTGTTTATTATACCAAGGCCGCCGTAATACAAGGCCTGCTGAGTTAATCAGTTTGTTTATTATACCAAGGCCGCAGTAATAAAAGGCCTGCTGAGATAATCAGTTTGTTTATTATACCAAGGCCGCCGTAATACAAGGCCTGGTGAGTTAATCAGTTTGTTTATTATACCAAGGCCGCCGTAATACAAGGCCTGCTGAGTTAATCAGTTTGTTTATTATACCAAGGCCGCAGTAATACAAGGCCTGCTGAGTTAATCAGTTTGTTTATTATACCAAGGCCGCAGTAATACAAGGCCTGCTGAGTTAATAAGTTTGTTTATTATACCAAGGCCGCAGTAATACAAGGCCTGCTGAGTTAATCAGTTTGTTTATTATACCAAGGCCGCCGTAATACAAGGCCTGCTGAGTTAATAAGTTTGTTTATTATACCAAGGCCGCCGTAATACAAGGCCTGCTGAGTTAATCAGTTTGTTTATTATACCAAGGCCGCCGCAATACAAGGCCTGCTGAGTTAATCAGTCTGTTTATTATACCAAGGCCGCCGTAATACAAGGCCTGCTGAGTTGATCAGTTTGTTTCTTATACCAAGGCCGCAGTAATACAAGGCCTGCTGAGTTAATCAGTTTGTTTATTATACCAAGGCCGCCGTAATACAAGGCCTGCTGAGTTAATCAGTTTGTTTATTATACCAAGGTCGCCGTAATACAAGGCCTGCTGAGTTAATCAGTTTGTTTATTATACCAAGGCCGCCGTAATACAAGGCCTGCTGAGTTAATCAGTTTGTTTATTATACCAAGGCCGCAGTAATACAAGGCCTGCTGAGTTAATCAGTTTGTTTATTATACCAAGGCCGCCGCAATACAAGGCCTGCTGAGTTAATCAGTTTGTTTATTATACCAAGGCCGCAGTAATACAAGGCCTGCTGAGTTAATCAGTTTGTTTATTATACCAAGGCCGCCGTAATACAAGGCCTGCTGAGTTAATCAGTTTGTTTATTATACCAAGGCCGCAGTAATACAAGGCCTGCTGAGTTAATCAGTTTGTTTATTATACCAAGGCCGCCGTAATACAAGGCCTGCTGAGTTAATCAGTTTGTTTATTATACCAAGGCCGCCGTAATACAAGGCCTGCTGAGTTAATCAGTTTGTTTATTATACCAAGGCCGCCGTAATACAAGGCCTGCTGAGTTAATCAGTTTGTTTATTATACCAAGGCCGCAGTAATACAAGGCCTGCTGAGTTAATCAGTTTGTTTATTATACCAAGGCCGCAGTAATAAAAGGCCTGCTGAGATAATCAGTTTGTTTATTATACCAAGGCCGCCGTAATACAAGGCCTGCTGAGTTAATCAGTTTGTTTATTATACCAAGGCCGCAGTAATACAAGGCCTGCTGAGTTAATCAGTTTGTTTATTATACCAAGGCCGCCGTAATACAAGGCCTGCTGAGTTAATCAGTTTGTTTATTATACCAAGGCCGCCGTAATACAAGGCCTGCTGAGTTAATCAGTTTGTTTATTATACCAAGGCCGCCGTAATACAAGGCCTGCTGAGTTAATCAGTTTGTTTATTATACCAAGGCCGCAGTAATACAAGGCCTGCTGAGTTAATCAGTTTGTTTATTATACCAAGGCCGCCGTAATACAAGGCCTGCTGAGTTAATCAGTTTGTTTATTATACCAAGGCCGCAGTAATACAAGGCCTGCTGAGTTAATCAGTTTGTTTATTATACCAAGGCCGCCGTAATACAAGGCCTGCTGAGTTAATCAGTTTGTTTATTATACCAAGGCCGCAGTAATACAAGGCCTGCTGAGTTAATCAGTTTGTTTATTATACCAAGGCCGCAGTAATACAAGGCCTGCTGAGTTAATCAGTTTGTTTATTATACCAAGGCCGCAGTAATAAAAGGCCTGCTGAGATAATCAGTTTGTTTATTATACCAAGGCCGCCGTAATACAAGGCCTGCTGAGTTAATCAGTTTGTTTATTATACCAAGGCCGCAGTAATACAAGGCCTGCTGAGTTAATCAGTTTGTTTATTATACCAAGGCCGCCGTAATACAAGGCCTGCTGAGTTAATCAGTTTGTTTATTATACCAAGGCCGCCGTAATACAAGGCCTGCTGAGTTAATCAGTTTGTTTATTATACCAAGGCCGCCGTAATACAAGGCCTGCTGAGTTAATCAGTTTGTTTATTATACCAAGGCCGCAGTAATACAAGGCCTGCTGAGTTAATCAGTTTGTTTATTATACCAAGGCCGCAGTAATAAAAGGCCTGCTGAGATAATCAGTTTGTTTATTATACCAAGGCCGCCGTAATACAAGGCCTGCTGAGTTAATCAGTTTGTTTATTATACCAAGGCCGCAGTAATACAAGGCCTGCTGAGTTAATCAGTTTGTTTATTATACCAAGGCCGCCGTAATACAAGGCCTGCTGAGTTAATCAGTTTGTTTATTATACCAAGGCCGCCGTAATACAAGGCCTGCTGAGTTAATCAGTTTGTTTATTATACCAAGGCCGCCGTAATACAAGGCCTGCTGAGTTAATCAGTTTGTTTATTATACCAAGGCCGCAGTAATACAAGGCCTGCTGAGTTAATCAGTTTGTTTATTATACCAAGGCCGCCGTAATACAAGGCCTGCTGAGTTAATCAGTTTGTTTATTATACCAAGGCCGCAGTAATACAAGGCCTGCTGAGTTAATCAGTTTGTTTATTATACCAAGGCCGCCGTAATACAAGGCCTGCTGAGTTAATCAGTTTGTTTATTATACCAAGGCCGCCGTAATACAAGGCCTGCTGAGTTAATCAGTTTGTTTATTATACCAAGGCCACAGTAATACAAGGCCTGCTGAGTTAATCAGTTTGTTTATTATACCAAGGCCGCCGTAATACAAGGCCTGCTGAGTTAATCAGTTTGTTTATTATACCAAGGCCGCCGTAATACAAGGCCTGCTGAGTTAATCAGTTTGTTTATTATACCAAGGCCGCAGTAATACAAGGCCTGCTGAGTTAATCAGTTTGTTTATTATACCAAGGCCGCCGTAATACAAGGCCTGCAGAGTTAATCAGTTTGTTTATTATACCAAGGCCGCCGTAATACAAGGCCTGCTGAGTTAATCAGTTTGTTTATTATACCAAGGCCGCCGTAATACAAGGCCTGGTGAGTTAATCAGTTTGTTTATTATACCAAGGCCGCAGTAATACAAGGCCTGCTGAGTTAATCAGTTTGTTTATTATAACAAGGCCGCAGTAATAAAAGGCCTGCTGAGATAATCAGTTTGTTTATTATACCAAGGCCGCAGTAATACAAGGCCTGCTGAGTTAATCAGTTTGTTTATTATACCAAGGCCGCAGTAATACAAGGCCTGCTGAGTTAATCAGTTTGTTTATTATACCAAGGCCGCCGTAATACAAGGCCTGCTGAGTTAATCAGTTTGTTTATTATACCAAGGCCGCCGTAATACAAGGCCTGCTGAGTTAATCAGTTTGTTTATTATACCAAGGCCGCAGTAATAAAAGGCCTGCTGAGATAATCAGTTTGTTTATTATACCAAGGCCGCCGTAATACAAGGCCTGGTGAGTTAATCAGTTTGTTTATTATACCAAGGCCGCCGTAATACAAGGCCTGCTGAGTTAATCAGTTTGTTTATTATACCAAGGCCGCAGTAATACAAGGCCTGCTGAGTTAATCAGTTTGTTTATTATACCAAGGCCGCAGTAATACAAGGCCTGCTGAGTTAATAAGTTTGTTTATTATACCAAGGCCGCAGTAATACAAGGCCTGCTGAGTTAATCAGTTTGTTTATTATACCAAGGCCGCCGTAATACAAGGCCTGCTGAGTTAATAAGTTTGTTTATTATACCAAGGCCGCCGTAATACAAGGCCTGCTGAGTTAATCAGTTTGTTTATTATACCAAGGCCGCCGCAATACAAGGCCTGCTGAGTTAATCAGTCTGTTTATTATACCAAGGCCGCCGTAATACAAGGCCTGCTGAGTTGATCAGTTTGTTTCTTATACCAAGGCCGCAGTAATACAAGGCCTGCTGAGTTAATCAGTTTGTTTATTATACCAAGGCCGCCGTAATACAAGGCCTGCTGAGTTAATCAGTTTGTTTATTATACCAAGGTCGCCGTAATACAAGGCCTGCTGAGTTAATCAGTTTGTTTATTATACCAAGGCCGCCGTAATACAAGGCCTGCTGAGTTAATCAGTTTGTTTATTATACCAAGGCCGCAGTAATACAAGGCCTGCTGAGTTAATCAGTTTGTTTATTATACCAAGGCCGCCGCAATACAAGGCCTGCTGAGTTAATCAGTTTGTTTATTATACCAAGGCCGCAGTAATACAAGGCCTGCTGAGTTAATCAGTTTGTTTATTATACCAAGGCCGCCGTAATACAAGGCCTGCTGAGTTAATCAGTTTGTTTATTATACCAAGGCCGCAGTAATACAAGGCCTGCTGAGTTAATCAGTTTGTTTATTATACCAAGGCCGCCGTAATACAAGGCCTGCTGAGTTAATCAGTTTGTTTATTATACCAAGGCCGCCGTAATACAAGGCCTGCTGAGTTAATCAGTTTGTTTATTATACCAAGGCCGCCGTAATACAAGGCCTGCTGAGTTAATCAGTTTGTTTATTATACCAAGGCCGCAGTAATACAAGGCCTGCTGAGTTAATCAGTTTGTTTATTATACCAAGGCCGCAGTAATAAAAGGCCTGCTGAGATAATCAGTTTGTTTATTATACCAAGGCCGCCGTAATACAAGGCCTGCTGAGTTAATCAGTTTGTTTATTATACCAAGGCCGCAGTAATACAAGGCCTGCTGAGTTAATCAGTTTGTTTATTATACCAAGGCCGCCGTAATACAAGGCCTGCTGAGTTAATCAGTTTGTTTATTATACCAAGGCCGCCGTAATACAAGGCCTGCTGAGTTAATCAGTTTGTTTATTATACCAAGGCCGCCGTAATACAAGGCCTGCTGAGTTAATCAGTTTGTTTATTATACCAAGGCCGCAGTAATACAAGGCCTGCTGAGTTAATCAGTTTGTTTATTATACCAAGGCCGCCGTAATACAAGGCCTGCTGAGTTAATCAGTTTGTTTATTATACCAAGGCCGCAGTAATACAAGGCCTGCTGAGTTAATCAGTTTGTTTATTATACCAAGGCCGCCGTAATACAAGGCCTGCTGAGTTAATCAGTTTGTTTATTATACCAAGGCCGCAGTAATACAAGGCCTGCTGAGTTAATCAGTTTGTTTATTATACCAAGGCCGCAGTAATACAAGGCCTGCTGAGTTAATCAGTTTGTTTATTATACCAAGGCCGCAGTAATAAAAGGCCTGCTGAGATAATCAGTTTGTTTATTATACCAAGGCCGCCGTAATACAAGGCCTGCTGAGTTAATCAGTTTGTTTATTATACCAAGGCCGCAGTAATACAAGGCCTGCTGAGTTAATCAGTTTGTTTATTATACCAAGGCCGCCGTAATACAAGGCCTGCTGAGTTAATCAGTTTGTTTATTATACCAAGGCCGCCGTAATACAAGGCCTGCTGAGTTAATCAGTTTGTTTATTATACCAAGGCCGCCGTAATACAAGGCCTGCTGAGTTAATCAGTTTGTTTATTATACCAAGGCCGCAGTAATACAAGGCCTGCTGAGTTAATCAGTTTGTTTATTATACCAAGGCCGCCGTAATACAAGGCCTGCTGAGTTAATCAGTTTGTTTATTATACCAAGGCCGCAGTAATACAAGGCCTGCTGAGTTAATCAGTTTGTTTATTATACCAAGGCCGCCGTAATACAAGGCCTGCTGAGTTAATCAGTTTGTTTATTATACCAAGGCCGCAGTAATACAAGGCCTGCTGAGTTAATCAGTTTGTTTATTATACCAAGGCCGCAGTAATACAAGGCCTGCTGAGTTAATCAGTTTGTTTATTATACCAAGGCCGTAGTAATACAAGGCCTGCTGAGTTAATAAGTTTGTTTATTATACCAAGGCCGCAGTAATACAAGGCCTGGTGAGTTAATCAGTTTGTTTATTATACCAAGGCCGCCGTAATACAAGGCCTGCTGAGTTAATCAGTTTGTTTATTATACCAAGGCCGCAGTAATACAAGGCCTGCTGAGTTAATCAGTTTGTTTATTATACCAAGGCCGTAGTAATACAAGGCCTGCTGAGTTAATCAGTTTGTTTATTATACCAAGGCCGCCGTAATACAAGGCCTGCTGAGTTAATCAGTTTGTTTATTATACCAAGGCCGCAGTAATACAAGGCCTGCTGAGTTAATCAGTTTGTTTATTATACCAAGGCCGTAGTAATACAAGGCCTGCTGAGTTAATCAGTTTGTTTATTATACCAAGGCCGCCGTAATACAAGGCCTGCAGAGTTAATCAGTTTGTTTATTATACCAAGGCCGCCGTAATACAAGGCCTGCTGAGTTAATCAGTTTGTTTATTATACCAAGGCCGCCGTAATACAAGGCCTGCTGAGTTAATCAGTTTGTTTATTATACCAAGGCCGTAGTAATACAAGGCCTGCTGAGTTAATCAGTTTGTTTATTATACCAAGGCCGCAGTAATACAAGGCCTGCTGAGTTAATCAGTTTGTTTATTATACCAAGGCCGCCGTAATACAAGGCCTGCTGAGTTAATCAGTTTGTTTATTATACCAAGGCCGCAGTAATACAAGGCCTGCTGAGTTAATCAGTTTGTTTATTATACCAAGGCCGCCGTAATACAAGGCCTGCTGAGTTAATCAGTTTGTTTATTATACCAAGGCCGTAGTAATACAAGGCCTGCTGAGTTAATCAGTTTGTTTATTATACCAAGGCCGCCGTAATACAAGGCCTGCTGAGTTAATCAGTTTGTTTATTATACCAAGGCCGCAGTAATACAAGGCCTGCTGAGTTAATCAGTTTGTTTATTATACCAAGGCCGTAGTAATACAAGGCCTGCTGAGTTAATCAGTTTGTTTATTATACCAAGGCCGCCGTAATACAAGGCCTGCAGAGTTAATCAGTTTGTTTATTATACCAAGGCCGCCGTAATACAAGGCCTGCTGAGTTAATCAGTTTGTTTATTATACCAAGGCCGCCGTAATACAAGGCCTGCTGAGTTAATCAGTTTGTTTATTATACCAAGGCCGTAGTAATACAAGGCCTGCTGAGTTAATCAGTTTGTTTATTATACCAAGGCCGCAGTAATACAAGGCCTGCTGAGTTAATCAGTTTGTTTATTATACCAAGGCCGCCGTAATACAAGGCCTGCTGAGTTAATCAGTTTGTTTATTATACCAAGGCCGCAGTAATACAAGGCCTGCTGAGTTAATCAGTTTGTTTATTATACCAAGGCCGCCGTAATACAAGGCCTGCTGAGTTAATCAGTTTGTTTATTATACCAAGGCCGCAGTAATACAAGGCCTGCTGAGTTAATCAGTTTGTTTATTATACCAAGGCCACAGTAATACAAGGCCTGCTGAGTTAATCAGTTTGTTTATTATACCAAGGCCGCAGTAATACAAGGCCTGCTGAGTTAATCAGTTTGTTTATTATACCAAGGCCGCCGTAATACAAGGCCTGCAGAGTTAATCAGTTTGTTTATTATACCAAGGCCGCCGTAATACAAGGCCTGCTGAGTTAATCAGTTTGTTTATTATACCAAGGCCGCAGTAATACAAGGCCTGCTGAGTTAATCAGTTTGTTTATTATACCAAGGCCGCCGTAATACAAGGCCTGCTGAGTTAATCAGTTTGTTTATTATACCAAGGCCGCAGTAATACAAGGCCTGCTGAGTTAATCAGTTTGTTTATTATACCAAGGCCGCAGTAATAAAAGGCCTGCTGAGATAATCAGTTTGTTTATTATACCAAGGCCGCCGTAATACAAGGCCTGCTGAGTTAATCAGTTTGTTTATTATACCAAGGCCGCAGTAATACAAGGCCTGCTGAGTTAATCAGTTTGTTTATTATACCAAGGCCGCCGTAATACAAGGCCTGCTGAGTTAATCAGTTTGTTTATTATACCAAGGCCGCCGTAATACAAGGCCTGCTGAGTTAATCAGTTTGTTTATTATACCAAGGCCGCAGTAATACAAGGCCTGCTGAGTTAATCAGTTTGTTTATTATACCAAGGCCGCCGTAATACAAGGCCTGCTGAGTTAATCAGTTTGTTTATTATACCAAGGCCGCCGTAATACAAGGCCTGCTGAGTTAATCAGTTTGTTTATTATACCAAGGCCGCAGTAATACAAGGCCTGCTGAGTTAATCAGTTTGTTTATTATACCAAGGCCGCCGTAATACAAGGCCTGCAGAGTTAATCAGTTTGTTTATTATACCAAGGCCGCCGTAATACAAGGCCTGCTGAGTTAATCAGTTTGTTTATTATACCAAGGCCGCCGTAATACAAGGCCTGGTGAGTTAATCAGTTTGTTTATTATACCAAGGCCGCAGTAATACAAGGCCTGCTGAGTTAATCAGTTTGTTTATTATACCAAGGCCGCAGTAATAAAAGGCCTGCTGAGATAAACAGTTTGTTTATTATACCAAGGCCGCAGTAATACAAGGCCTGCTGAGTTAATCAGTTTGTTTATTATACCAAGGCCGCAGTAATACAAGGCCTGCTGAGTTAATCAGTTTGTTTATTATACCAAGGCCGCCGTAATACAAGGCCTGCTGAGTTAATCAGTTTGTTTATTATACCAAGGCCGCCGTAATACAAGGCCTGCTGAGTTAATCAGTTTGTTTATTATACCAAGGCCGCAGTAATAAAAGGCCTGCTGAGATAATCAGTTTGTTTATTATACCAAGGCCGCCGTAATACAAGGCCTGGTGAGTTAATCAGTTTGTTTATTATACCAAGGCCGCCGTAATACAAGGCCTGCTGAGTTAATCAGTTTGTTTATTATACCAAGGCCGCAGTAATACAAGGCCTGCTGAGTTAATCAGTTTGTTTATTATACCAAGGCCGCAGTAATAAAAGGCCTGCTGAGATAATCAGTTTGTTTATTATACCAAGGCCGCCGTAATACAAGGCCTGCTGAGTTAATCAGTTTGTTTATTATACCAAGGCCGCAGTAATACAAGGCCTGCTGAGTTAATCAGTTTGTTTATTATACCAAGGCCGCCGTAATACAAGGCCTGCTGAGTTAATCAGTTTGTTTATTATACCAAGGCCGCCGTAATACAAGGCCTGCTGAGTTAATCAGTTTGTTTATTATACCAAGGCCGCAGTAATACAAGGCCTGCTGAGTTAATCAGTTTGTTTATTATACCAAGGCCGCCGTAATACAAGGCCTGCTGAGTTAATCAGTTTGTTTATTATACCAAGGCCGCCGTAATACAAGGCCTGCTGAGTTAATCAGTTTGTTTATTATACCAAGGCCGCAGTAATACAAGGCCTGCTGAGTTAATCAGTTTGTTTATTATACCAAGGCCGCCGTAATACAAGGCCTGCAGAGTTAATCAGTTTGTTTATTATACCAAGGCCGCCGTAATACAAGGCCTGCTGAGTTAATCAGTTTGTTTATTATACCAAGGCCGCCGTAATACAAGGCCTGGTGAGTTAATCAGTTTGTTTATTATACCAAGGCCGCAGTAATACAAGGCCTGCTGAGTTAATCAGTTTGTTTATTATACCAAGGCCGCAGTAATAAAAGGCCTGCTGAGATAATCAGTTTGTTTATTATACCAAGGCCGCAGTAATACAAGGCCTGCTGAGTTAATCAGTTTGTTTATTATACCAAGGCCGCAGTAATACAAGGCCTGCTGAGTTAATCAGTTTGTTTATTATACCAAGGCCGCCGTAATACAAGGCCTGCTGAGTTAATCAGTTTGTTTATTATACCAAGGCCGCCGTAATACAAGGCCTGCTGAGTTAATCAGTTTGTTTATTATACCAAGGCCGCAGTAATAAAAGGCCTGCTGAGATAATCAGTTTGTTTATTATACCAAGGCCGCCGTAATACAAGGCCTGGTGAGTTAATCAGTTTGTTTATTATACCAAGGCCGCCGTAATACAAGGCCTGCTGAGTTAATCAGTTTGTTTATTATACCAAGGCCGCAGTAATACAAGGCCTGCTGAGTTAATCAGTTTGTTTATTATACCAAGGCCGCAGTAATACAAGGCCTGCTGAGTTAATAAGTTTGTTTATTATACCAAGGCCGCAGTAATACAAGGCCTGCTGAGTTAATCAGTTTGTTTATTATACCAAGGCCGCCGTAATACAAGGCCTGCTGAGTTAATAAGTTTGTTTATTATACCAAGGCCGCCGTAATACAAGGCCTGCTGAGTTAATCAGTTTGTTTATTATACCAAGGCCGCCGCAATACAAGGCCTGCTGAGTTAATCAGTCTGTTTATTATACCAAGGCCGCCGTAATACAAGGCCTGCTGAGTTGATCAGTTTGTTTCTTATACCAAGGCCGCAGTAATACAAGGCCTGCTGAGTTAATCAGTTTGTTTATTATACCAAGGCCGCCGTAATACAAGGCCTGCTGAGTTAATCAGTTTGTTTATTATACCAAGGTCGCCGTAATACAAGGCCTGCTGAGTTAATCAGTTTGTTTATTATACCAAGGCCGCCGTAATACAAGGCCTGCTGAGTTAATCAGTTTGTTTATTATACCAAGGCCGCAGTAATACAAGGCCTGCTGAGTTAATCAGTTTGTTTATTATACCAAGGCCGCCGTAATACAAGGCCTGCTGAGTTAATCAGTTTGTTTATTATACCAAGGCCGCCGTAATACAAGGCCTGCTGAGTTAATCAGTTTGTTTATTATACCAAGGCCGCAGTAATACAAGGCCTGCTGAGTTAATAAGTTTGTTTATTATACCAAGGCCGCCGTAATACAAGGCCTGCTGAGTTAATCAGTTTGTTTATTATACCAAGGCCGCCGTAATACAAGGCCTGCTGAGTTAATCAGTTTGTTTATTATACCAAGGCCGCCGTAATACAAGGCCTGCTGAGTTAATCAGTTTGTTTATTATACCAAGGCCGCAGTAATACAAGGCCTGCTGAGTTAATCAGTTTGATAAACAACCGCGACCTCTATACTAACAGCAGAACTGTTGAACAGACAAATACTGGTATACTTCTCTGCCAACCTAATAAGTTCCCGCCTAACCAATAAGACACAAAGACTGCTCTACTGTTAAGTAAAGGGGATCAGGAGCGTGCTATTACTAAATTGTAAGGGTTGC